>JAREIS010000863.1:0-123578 GCA_030060385.1 Muscicapa striata striata
CCCCAATTCCAATGTCTCCAAATCCCCAACCCTGTCCCCAAATCCCAAACCCTGTCCACAAATCCTGATCCCAATGTCCCCAAATCCTGAGGTCCCCAAACCCCAAATCTCCGTCCCAGTGTCCCCAAATTTCCCTGGATTCCCCCCTAAATTTCCCTGGATTTCCCCAAATTTCCCTGCATTTCCCCAAATCCCAACATTCCAGGCATCCAGACTCCGTTTTTTCCCGGGAATTCATTTCCAGAAGAATTTAATCCATCGTCCCTCACTCCCGGGTACAGGAATCGCCAGAAACGTCCCGAAAAACGTGGAAATTAAAAAAAAAAAAAAAAAAAAAAAAAAAAAAAAAAAGAACAGGAAAAAAACCCAAAATATTTATCTGTTAAAATTCCTTCCGAAATCCGGAAGTTTCGGGATTCCCAAATAAAAATGGAATTTTTTTCCGCTTTGTTTTCTACACAAATCTAGAGTTTAAAAAATCAGGATGAGGGGGAAAAAGGGGAATAAACAAAGAACGACAAAGGGGGAAAAAATGGGAAATGAGGAAAAAATGGAGCCGAATCCTCCTGGAATTTTGGGGATTCCCACGGGATTTCCCGGCTCCTGCTGCCGGGGGAACTTTGGGAATCAGCAGCGGGAGGAGGGCGGCGAATCCCGCGGGATTTTCTGGGAAAATTGGGAATTTTGGGAACATGCAACCCCGGAACTGAGGGAATTCCGACATCTACGGGGCCACTAAAAAAAAAAAAAAAAAAAAAAGAAAAGGAAAATTCGGGAATTTACAACTCTCCGAGGGTCCAAATGTACAAAATCCACAGCGTTTCCCCCCCGGGAATTCCAGGAATTCCCGGGAATTCCCTCCCCGAGTCGCCACCGGGAAAAGGCGACGCCGACGGTTCTTTGGGATAAAAAAAGGGAATTTTTTTTTTTTTTTTTTTGTTTGTTTGTTTGTTTGTTCTTTTTTTCCACGGGGAAGTGACCAAAAAAAAAAAAACGGGCGGAATTCTGGAATTCCAGCCCAGCATTCCCGGAATTCCGGGGCTTTCCCGCTCCTGTAGTGCTTGTGGATGTCCCGCCCTGGGACGGCTCCGAGCTCCGGGAACTCCGGATTTGGGGAAAAACCCACGAGGAGATTCCGGTGGAATTTTGGTTTGTTTTTTTTTTTTTTTGTTGGTTGGTTTGTTTGTTTGTTGTTTTTTTTTTTTTCCTCCCAGCTCAGGATTGATTTTTTTTTTTTTTTTTTTTTTTGGGGGGGGGAAAAATGAGGATTTCAGGGAGCTTGGGCCACGGCCGGGGGCTCCGGGGGCGCCTCGCTCCGGCACGGATCCGCCTTGGAGAAATTCATGTCGAGGATGTGGCGCTGCAGGTGCCTCACCCACTCCTCCTGGATGGACAGGGGGCCCTGGAATTCCACCTCACAGAACCTGGAACACGGAATTCCAGAGTCAGGGGCCGGGAATAACGGGGGGAGGGAAGGGGAAGGGGGGAAAAGGGCAAAGAACCCCAAAGAAATGGGATGGGGGAGGAGGGAAAGGGGAGAATTCCCCTAAAAATGGGTTGGGGAAAAAGAGAAAGTTCCTTAAAAAATGGGATGGGAGAAAAGAGAAAATTTCTTAAAAAATGAGATGGGAGAAAAGGGAGAATTCCCAAAAAATGGGATGGGAGAAAAGGGAAAATTCCCTAAAAATGGGATGGGGAAAAGGAAAATTCCCAAAAAAACGGGATGGGAGAGAAGGGAAAGGGGAGAAAAACACCCCAAAAATGGGATGGGGGAAAAGGGAGAATTCCCAAAAAATGGGATGGGAGAAAAGGGAAAATTCCCTAATAATGGGATGGGGTAAAAGGCAAAATTCCCAAAACATGGGATGGGGAAAAAGGGAGAATTCCTTAAAAAATGGGATGGGGAAAAGGGAAAATTCCCAAAAAATGGGATGGGAGAGAAGGGAAAGGGGAGAAAAACACCCTAAAAATGGGATGGAAGAAAAGGGAGAATTCCCTAAAACTGGGATGGAGGAAAAGGGAAAATTCCTTGAAAAGAGGATGGGAGGAAAGGGAAAACTCCCTAAAAATGGGATGGGAGAAAAGGGAAAATTCCCTGCAAAGGGGATGGTGGAGAAGGGAAAATTCCCAAAATATGGGATGGGGTAAAAGGGAGAATTCCCTAGAAACGGGATGGGGTAAAGGGAGAATTCCCTAGAAATGGGATGGGGTAAAAGGGAGAATTCCCCAGAAACGGGGTGGGAATTCCCTGCCAAGGGGCTGGAGGGGGAGGAGGGGGCAGGGCTGTCCCACCTGCACTTGAGGGTGTAGATGTTGCCCACGAATTTGACGAGCGAGCTCTGGGGCGGGCGCGGCACCAGGGCGGGCACCGGGCGCGGCGCCGGGCGCGGCTCCTGCAGCTGCCGCGGAACAGGGGCCCAGCCCGGCACCGGAACGGCACCGGCACCGGCACCGGCGGCTCCAGCGCCCGCGACTGGCGGCGCTCGAACTCTGGGAATTGGGGAGAAGGGAATGGGAATGGGAATGGGAATGGGAATGGGAATGGGAATGGGGCCCCTTCCCAAATCCCAAACCCCATTCTCCTTCCCAAATCCCTGACCTCATTCCCAAATCCCATTCCCAAATCCCTGACCTCATTCTCAAATCCCATTCCCATTCCCAAATCCCAAATCCCATTCCCAAATCCCAATCCCATTCTCCTTCCCAAATCCCATTCTCCTTCCCAAATCCCAAATCTCCTTCCCAAATCCCAAATCTCATTCCCATTCCCAATCCATTCCCATTCCCAAATCTAATTCTCGAATCCCATTCCCATTCCAGACTCTGTTCCCATTCCCAATCTCCATTCCCAAATCCCACACTCCCAAACTCCACAATTCCCATTTATCCCCATTGTTTCACTCACTGCTGAAGTTCCCTCTCTGCTCCTCCACCTTCACCATCCCCAGGGCCGTGCCTGTTCCCATTCCCAAACCCCACAATCCCCACAATTCCCAAACCCCACAATCCCCATTCCAATTCCCATTTTTCCCCACAATTTCCATTTTTCCCCATGTTTCACTCACTGCTGAAGTTGCCCCGCTGCTATTCCACCTTGACCATCCCCAGCGCCATTCCCGTTCCCATTCCCAAACCCCAAACCCCAAATCTTAAATCCCACAATCTCAAACCCCACAATTCCCATTTTTCCCCACAATTCCCATGTTTCACTCACTGCTGAAGTTGCCTCTCTGCTCCTCCACCTTCACCATCCCCAGGGCCGCTCCTGTG
Source organism: Muscicapa striata striata (assembly GCA_030060385.1). Taxonomy (NCBI): domain Eukaryota; kingdom Metazoa; phylum Chordata; class Aves; order Passeriformes; family Muscicapidae; genus Muscicapa; species Muscicapa striata. Next base: position 3,271 of record JAREIS010000863.1, read on the forward strand.
GCTGTCCCCATTCCCAAACCCCAAACCCCAAACCCCACAATCCCCATTCCAATTCCCATTTTCCCCACAATTCCCATTTTTCCCCATTGTTTCACTCACTGCTGAAGTTGCCCCTCTGCTCCTCCACCTTCACCATCCCCAGGGCCGCTCCCGTGTTCGTCCCCGTCCCCGCTCCTCGCTCGGCCCCGTCCGGCCCCTTCCCGCACTCCCCCAGCGCCGCCTCGGCCCCGAGCCCCCCCTTGTGCAGGAAGGGGGCGGGGGGCAGCCCCAGGCCCCCGCGGGGCTCCCGGGGGTGGGCGGAATTCCGGAATTTCTTGGAGAAGGGCCGCCCCCCCTGGATGTAGCTGCGGTAGGCGCCGGCCTTGTGCGGGCGGTGCCGGATCCACTCGCGCAGCGTCTCGATGGGGGAGCCGTTCACGCACCACTCGGTGACCCCAAACTGCCGCAGGTGGGCCCGGGCGTGGCTGGCCAGGGCCTTCCTGTTCTCAAAGTACAGCCCACACAGCTCACAGCACGCCTCTGCTGCTGCAAACACAGAGAAATGGGAATTATTGTATGGAAAATGGGAATTATTGTATGGAAAATGGGGTAAAAATGGGCTATGGGCAGTGCCGCAGGTGAGCCCGGGCGTGGCTGGCCAGGGCCTGCCTGTTGTCAAAGTACAGCCCACACAGCTCACAGCACGCCTCTGCTGCTGGAAAATGGGAAAAAATGGGATTAAAATAGAGTTACAATGGAGTTACAATGGAGTTACAATAGAGTTTCAATAGAGAAAATGGGCTGTGGGCAGTGCCGCAGGTGAGCCCAGGTGAGCCCAGGTGAGCCTGGCCAGGGCCTGCCTGTTGTCAAAGTACAGCCCACACAGCTCACAGCACACCTCTGCTGCTGGAAAATAGAGTTACAATGGAGTTACAATAGAGAAATCGGGGTAAAAATGGGAATTAATGTATGGAAAATGGGCTATGGGCAGTGCTGCAGGTGAGCCCAGGTGAGCCCAGGTGAGCCTGGCCAGGGCTTTTCTGTTCTCAAAGTACAGCCCACACAGCTCATCCCAAACACCCCAAACCCATCCCAAACACCCCAAAACCATCCCAAACACCCCAAACCCCCGTGTCACTCACAGGCCTTGTCGTGCAGCGCCTTGGCCTTGAAGCCCAGCTCAAAGGTGCTCCCAAAACCCATCCCAAACCCATCCTAAAACCATCCCAAACACCCCAAACCCATCCCAAACCCCCAAAACCCCCCCCCGTGTCACTCACAGGCCTTGTCGTGCAGCGCCTTGGCCTTGAAGCCCAGCTCCAGCACTTTGTGCTTGGCCTCCCCGTGCCCGCCCAGCCTCTCCTCGCCCAGCGGCCGTTTGGGCGCCAGGAACGCCGCGGCGCTTTTGGCTCCCAGCGGCGCCAGGCCCAGCCCTGAGCCGGCTTTGCCGGGCCTGGAGCCGCCCAGCGGCGCCAAAGCCAGGCCTGGGGGCAGAGCCTTGCCCGGGGGCGCCGGGAGCCCCCCGGGGCCTTTGGCCTCCTCCTCATCCTCGGCGGCTCCCAGCGGCGGCTCCAGCCCCGGCGGCTCCTTCTTGATGAGGCAGGGCTTGGATTTCTTCCTGAGGATTTCGCGCAGGGTGTCGATGGGGGAGCCGTTCACCGACCACTCGGTGACGCCCATCTGGCGCAGGTGCGAGCGCGCGTGGCTCGAGAGCCCCTTGCGGTTCTCAAAGAACTCCCCGCAGAACTCGCAGCGGATGTCGCGCACCGGGTCTGCCCGGGAGGCTGGGGGGGAGAGCCTGGGGTTAGGGAGGGATGGAGGGGAGGAAAATCCTCTCTGGAGGAGCTCAAAGTGTCCCAAATTCCCAAGATCAGCCCCAAAACCCTGAGAATGTCACACACTCAGTCCACTCCAGAGGCTGGGGGGACATTCTGGGGTTAGGGAGGGATGGAGAGGGAGAAAATCCTCTCTGGGATGAGCTCAAGAGTGTCCCCAAATCCATCTGGAGGAGATCAGAGTGTCCCAAATTCCCAGGATGAGCCCCGAACCCCGTGGGTGTCACACATGGGGTCTGCTCTGGAGGCTGGGGGGGAGATCCTGGGGTTAGGGAGGGATGGAGAGGAGGAAAATCCTCTCTGGGGGAGCTCAGAGTGTGCCCAAATTCCCAAGATCAGCCCCCAAACCCTGAGAATGTCACACACTCAGTCCACTCCGGAGGCTAGGGGGGACATTCTGGGGTTAGGGAGGGATGGAGAGGGAGAAAATCCTCTCTGGAGGAGATCAGAGTGTCCCAAATTCCCAAGATCAGCCCCAAACCCCGTGGGTGTCACGCACAGGGTCTGCCCGGGAGGCTGGGGGGGAGAGCCTGGGGTCAGGGAGGGATGGAGAGGAGGAAAATCCTCTCTGGGGGAGCTCAGAGTGTCCCCAAATCCATCTGGACGAGATCAGAGTGTCCCCAAATTCCCAAGATCAGCCCCAAACCCCGTGGGTGTCACGCACAGGGTCTGCCTGGGAGGCTGGGGGGGAGATCCTGGGGTTAGGGAGGGAGGGGTGGAACCCCTTGGGGATGAGCTCAGAGTGTCCCCAAATCCATCTGGACGAGATCAGAGTGTCCCAAATCCATCTGGAGGAGCTCAGAGTGTCCCAAATTCCCAGGATGAGCCCCAAACCCCGTGGGTGTCACGCACAGGGTCTGCCTGGGAGGCTGGGGGGGAGATCCTGGGGTTAGGGAGGGATGGAGAGGGAGAAAATCCTCTCTGGAGGAGCTCAGAGTGTCCCAAATTCCCAAGATCAGCCCCAAAACCCTGAGAATGTCACACACTCAGTCCACTCCGGAGGCTGGGGGGGACATTCTGGGGTTAGGGAGGGATGGAGAGGAGGAAAATCCTCTCTGGAGGAGCTCAGAGTGTCCCAAATTCCCAGGATGAGCCCCAAACCCCGTGGGTGTCATGCACAGGGTCTGCCCAGGAGGCTGGGGGAAGATTCTGGGGTTAGGGAGGGATGGAGAGGGAGAAAATCCTCTCTGGGGGAGCTCAGAGCATCCCTAAAATCCCTGGGAGGAGCTCAGAGTGTCCCTAAAATTCCCAAGATCAGCCCCAAACCCTGTGGGTGTCACGCACAGGGTCTGCTCAGGAGGCTGGGGGGGAGATCCTGGGGTTAGGGAGGGAGGGGTGGAACCCCTTGGGGATGAGCTCAGAGTGTCCCCAAATCCATCTGGAGGAGCTCAGAGTGTCCCAAATTCCCAAGATCAGCCCCAAAACCCCGAGAATGTCACACACAGTCCGCTCCAGAGGCTGGGGGGGAGATCCTGGGGTTAGGGAGGGATGGAACACCTCTGGGAGAGGAGGAAAACCCCTCTGGAGGAGCTCAGAGTGTCCCCCAAATCCATCTGGAGGAGCTCAGAGTGTCCCAAATTCCCAAGACCAGCCCCAAAACCCCGAGAATGTCACACACTGAGTCCGCTCCAGAGGCTGGGGGGCAAATTCTGGGCTTAGGGCGGGATGGAACACCTCTGGGAGAGGGGAAAAATCCCCTCTAGAGGAGCTCAAAGTGTCCCCAAACCCCTCTGGGATGAGCTCAGAGTGTCCCCAGATTCCCAGGATGAGCCCCAAACCCCAAGGGTGTCGCACACTGGGTCGGCACAGGGAGAAATTCTGGGGTTGGGGGGGATGGAGAGGGGAAAATCCCCTCTGGATGAGCTCTCAGTGTCCCCAAACCCCTCTGGAGGAGATCAAGGCGTCCCCAAAATCCCTGGGACGATCCCTGAGCCCTCCCAAATCCTCAGGATAAACCCCAAAATTTCTGTGTTAACCCCTTCAGTGCCACACACACAGGGTGAGTGCCCCAGGCCGGGTCTGGGGACACCCCAAGATGGATTCTGGCTCCCCAAATCCCCGAGATAAACCCCAAAATAAACCCCAAAATTCCCGTGTTAACCCCTTCAGTGACACACTCACACAGGTTGAGAGGTCCAGGCCGGGTCTGGGGAAACCCCAAATTCCTCAGATGATCCCTGAGCTCCCCAAATCCCCAGGATAAACCCCAAAATGCCCCAAATAAACCCCAAAAATCCCCATGTTAACCCCCTCAGTGCCACACTCACACAGGGTGAGTGCCCCAGGCCGGGTCTGGGGACACCCCAGGATGGATCCATGCTCCCCAAATCCCCAGGATAAACCCCAAAATGCCCCAAATCCCTGGGATAAACCCCCAAATAAACCCCAAAATCCCCGTGTTAACCCCCTCAGTGCCACACTCACACAGGTTGAGCGGCGCCATCTCCTCGTGCGCGCCCCAGGCCGGGTCCGGCGGCGCCGGCGCCTCCCCGGGATGGATCCCAGCTCCTCCTCCTCCTCCTCCAGCCATCAACTCCCTCTTGATCTCCACCCTGAGCTGGTCCTGCTTGAGTTTCTTGTGGAGGGCGGGCGGGGGCAGCCCTGGGAACACCTTCCTGGCCGTGTTGGGGGGCGGCGAGGCGGCGCCGGGGCCGGGCGGGCTCAGCGGCGCCGGCAGCTTCTTGGGCAGGTGCGGCGGGGGCAGGTGCAGCTCGGGGGCAGAGCGGGGGTCCAGAGGGGCCAGGCTGCTCAGGAGGCTCTTGGGCAGGGCTTTGGGGTGGCCGGGGGGGCGTCGGCGGGTGAGGATTTCGCGCAGGGTGTCGATGGGGGAGCCGTTGACGTACCACTCGGTGACGCCCATCTGGCGCAGGTGCGAGCGCGCGTGGCTCGAGAGCCCCTTGCGGTTCTCAAAGAACTCCCCGCAGAACTCGCAGCGGATGTCGCGGCACGGCTCCGAGCCCGAGGCTGCGGCGGCACACAAAGGGTTAATGGGGCTGGGGAGGACTGGGCAGCTCCAGGTTTGGGCCTGGAGGGGCAGGAGAAGAAAGAGGAAAAGAAAGGGGAGGAGAAATTTCAGGAGAAAGAAGAGAAGAAAGAAAGCGAAAGCGAAAGAGAGAGAAAGAGAAAGAGAAAGAGAAAGAGAAAGAGAAAGAGAAAGAGAAAGAGAAAGAGAAAGTAACACCCAGTATAACCCCAGTACACCCCAGTAAACCCCAGTAACACCCAGTAAACCCCAGTATAACCCAGTAACACCCAGTATAAACCAGTATAAACCCCAATTAACTCACTCAGGTTGAGTGGCCCATCCTCCTCACCAGCCCAGGCCGCCTCGGGGGGCAGCGGGCTCAGCGCCAGCTTGGCTCCAGTAAACCCCAGTATAACCCCAGTAACACCCAGTAAAACACCAGTAAACCCCAGTAACACCCAGTAAACCCCCATACACCCCAGTATAACCCAGTAACACCCAGTATAAACCAGTACAACCCCAATTAACTCACTGAGGTTGAGTGGTCCATCCTCCTCACTAGCCCAGGCCACCTCGGGGGGGCAGCGGGCTCAGCGCCAGCTTGGCTCCAGTAACCCCAGTAACACCCAGTAACACCCAGTATAACCCAGTATAACCCAGTATAACTGGCACTCACTGAGGTTGAGCGGCCCATCCTCCTCAGCAGCCCAGGCCGCCTCGGGGGGCAGCGGGCTCAGCGCCAGATTGGCTCCAGTAACCCCAGTATAACCCAGTATAACCCCAGTATAACCCAGTAAACCCCAGTATAAACCACTACAACCCAATAAAACCCAGTTAACTCACTGAGGTTGAGCGGCCCATCCTCCTCAGCAGCCCAGGCCGCCTCGGGGGGCAGCGGGCTCAGCGCCAGTTCGGCTCCAGTAACCCCAGTATAACCCCAATACACCCCAGTAACACCCAGTATAACCCAGTATAACCCAGTATAACTGGCACTCACTGAGGTTGAGCGGCCCATCCTCCTCAGCAGCCCAGGCCGCCTCGGGGGGCAGCGGGCTCAGCGCCATCTTGCCCCCGCCCTTCTCCTCGGCGCCCTTGGGCGACGCCGGCAGCCCCTTCTTGCCGGGCCCCGGCGAGGCCGGCCCCAGGCACTTGCCGAAGCCCGGCGGGGATTTGATGGCTTTGTTCACCGCGCCCTCGGCCTTGGGCAGCAGCAGCAGCGCCCGCGGCGCCCCCGGCTCCTTGGGCAGCGCCGATTTCTTGGCCAGCGGGGCCCGCGCCCGGGTGCCCGGCCCGGCCGGTTTGGGTTTGTGCCGAACCAGCTCGTACAGGAGGTCGATGGGAGCGCCGGAGCTCTCGGACTCGGCCACGCCCAGCTGGCGCAGGTGGGAGCGGGCGTGGCTCGAGAGACCCTTGCGCGTCTCGAAGCAGGCGCCGCACACCTCGCAGGTGGTCAGGCTGGGGGCTGGAAAAATGGGGAAAAAATGGGAAAAAATGGGAAAATTAGAGATAATTCAAATGTCTGAACATAGAGTAAAAACAGGAGTTAAAAATCCCCTGGCATCAGTTCCTGAATTCCCACCCAGTCCCAGTTTTGGGATGGGAGCAGGTGCTGCACACCTCACAGGTGGTCAGGCTGGGGGCTGGAAAAAATGGGGAGAAAATGGGAAAAAATGGGAAAATTAGAGATAATTCCAATATCAGAAGATAGAATAATAGGGAGATTGAAAATTCAATGGGATCAGGTCCCACCCAGTCCCAGTTTTGGGATGGGAGCAGGCGCTGCACACCTGGCAGGTGGTCAGGCTGGGGGCTGGAAAATGGGAGAAAAAATGGGAAAAAATGGGAAAATTAGAGATAATTCCAATGTCAGAACATAGAGTAAAAACAGGAGTTAAAAATCCCCTGGCATCAGTTCCTGAATTCCCACCCAGTCCCGGATTTGGGATGGGAGCTGGTGCTGCACACCTCGCAGGTGGTCAGGCTGGGGGCTGGAAAAAATGGGAAAAAATGGGAATATTAGAGATAATTCAAATATCTGAACATGGAATAATAGAGAGATTAAAGATCCAATGGGAGCAGCTCCTGAATTCCCACCCAGTCCCGGATTTGGGATGGGAGCTGGTGCTGCACACCTCGCAGGGGGTCAGGCTGGGGGCTGGAAAAATGGGGAAAAAATGGGAAAAAATGGGAAAATTAGAGATAAAATCCAAGTCAGAACATAGAGTAAAAACAGGAGTTAAAAATCTCCTGGGATCAGTTGCCAAATTCCCACCCAAATTCCCCAGTTTTGGGATGGGAACTGGTGCTGCACAGGGTCAGGCTAAGGGCTGGAAAAATGGGAAAAAATGGGGAAAAAATGGGAAAAAAATGGGAAAAAATGGGAAAAAATGGGAAAAAATGGGAAAAAATGGGAAAAAATGGGAAAAAATGGGAAAAAAATGGGGGAAAAAATGGGAAAAAAGGGAAAAAATGGGAAAAAAATGGGGGGAAAATGGGAAAAAAATGGGAAAATGAATAAAATGAGATAAAACACAATGTCAGACATAGAGGATCAGAAAAAGAGTTTAAAATCCCCTGGCATCAGTTCCCAAGTTTCCACCCAGGCCTGGATTTGGGATCAGAGGTGGCACCTGGCACGAGGTGAGGCTGGGGGCTGCAAAAATGGGGAAAAATGGGGGAAATTGGATAAAATTGAGAATGAGAACACAGAGCAACACTGGAGATTGAAAATCCCTCAGGATCAACTCCCACCCACTCCTGGTTTTGGGATGGGAGCAGGTGCTGCACACCTCACACAGGGTCAGGCTAAAGGCTGGAAAAAATGGGGCAAAACCAGGAAAAAATGGGGAAAAAAAAATTAAAAAATTAAAAAATGGGCTGCCAGAGGCAGGGGAATGAGGAGGGATGAGGGGAGGAAAGCAGGAGCTGATCCCAGGGAATTCTGCCCCTCCCAGCCCCGAACAAGCAGGACACGCCCCCCTCGTTAACGCCTCGTTAATTAAAGCCCCGAGCCGCGGGAAATGCGGGAATTCCCGGGAATTCCTCACCTTTGGCGTCCTGGGGCTCGGCTTTGCTGCCGGGGGGCTCCGGGGACAGTTTGGAGCCCCCCAGGCGGGGCGGGGGCGGCTCCAGGGCCGAGCTTTTCTTGGGGATGGGGGGAGGGGACGAGACCTCCATGGCCACCAGATCGTCCTCGTCAGGAGCCAGCACTGCGGGGACACAGGGGTCAGGGCCTGGGGGGGGTTTGGGGGGTCCTGGGGGGGTTTGGGGTGATCCAGGGGGTATTTAGGGTGATCCAGAGGAGATTTGGGATGATCCAGAGGGGGGTTGGGGTGATCCAGAGGAGATTTGGGATGATCCAGAGGGGGGCTGGGGTGATCCAGAGGAGGTTTGGGGTGATCCAGGGGGATTTTGGGCGGTCCTGGGGGGTTTTGGGGTGTTCCAGGGGGTTTGGGGGTCCAGGGGGATTTGGGGTGATCGAGGTGGGATTTGGGGTGATTCAAAGGGGATTTGGGGTGTCCAGAAGGGATTTCAGATGTTCCAGGTGGGATTTGGGATGATCCAAGGGGGATTGGGGATGTCCAAGGGGGGTATGGGGTGATGTAGAGGGGATTTGGGGTGATCCAGGGGGAGTTTGGGGGGTCCTGGGGGGATTTGGGGTGATCCAGGGGGAAATTGGGGGGGTCCCGGGGGAATTTGGGTGGTCCTGGGGGGATTTGGGGCGATCCAGGGGGTTGGGGTGATTCAGGGGGAGTTTGGGGTGATCCAGGGGAGTTTGGGGGGTCCTGGGGGGATTTGGGGTGTCCAAAAGGGATTTCAGATGTTCCAGAAGGGATTTGGGGTGATCCAAAGGGGATTTGGGGTGTCCAGAAGGGATTTCAGATGTTCCAGAAGGGATTTGGGGTGATCCAAAGGGGATTTGGGGTGTCCAGAAGGGATTTCAGATGTTCCAGAAGGAATTTGGGATGTTCCAGAAAGATTTGGGATGTTCCAGGTGGGATTTGGGGTGATCCAGGGGGGATTTTGGGATGTTCCAGGTGGGATTTAGGGTGATCCAGGGGGAATTTTGGGATGTTCCAGGTGGGATTTGGGGTGATCCAGGGGGAATTTTGGGATGTTCCAGGGGGATTTGGGGGGTCCTGGGGGAATTTAGGGAAATTTCGGGGGGATTTTGGGGGGATCCAGAGAGGATTTGGGATGTTCCAGAGGGGATCTGGGGCTTCTCCTGGGGGAATTTGGGGTCAGGGACAGGGACAGGTCCCTAAGGGAGGGACAGACACAGTGCCAGGTGTCACCAGGAGAGGTGACAGGTCCCTAAGGGGAGGGGACAGGACAGGGGTGGTGGCATCAAGGAGGGGACACAGAGAGGTGACATCTCCCTGCAGGGGACAGGACACGGGTGCAGACAGGTCCCTAAAGGGGAGGGGACAGGGACAGTGACAGGTCCCTAAAGGGCAGGACAGGGTGGTGGCATCAGGGAGGGGACAGGGCTGGTGGCAGCCTCGTGCAGGGGACAGGACAGGGGTGTGACAGGTCCCTAAGGGGAGGGGACAGGGTGTGACAGGTCCCTAAAGGGGAGGGGACAGTGAAAGGTCCCTAAGGGAGAGGACAGGGGTGTGACAGGTCCCTAAAGGGGAGGGGACAGGCTGGTGGCAAGTGCTTGAGGAGAGGGGACAGGGACAGGGACAGTGCCAGGTCCTGCCAGGGGACAGGACAGGGCTGGTGGCAGCTCCCAGCAGGGAGGGGACAGGGACAGTGCCAGGTGCCACCAGGAGACGTGGCAGGTCCTAAAGGGGATAGGACAGGGGAGGGGACAGGTCCCTAAGGGGAGGGGACAGGGTGGTGGCATCTCCCTGCAGGGGACAGGACAGGGGTGGGGACAGGTCCCCAAAGGAGGGGACAGGGACAGTGCCAGGTCCCTAAGGGGGCAGGACAGGGCTGGTGGCAGCTCCCGGAGGGAGGGCAGGACCCTGCAGGGAGGGGACAAAATGAGGTGGCAGAAGAAGGGCTGGGGACAGGTTGGGGACACCCTGGGGCTCCTGGGGACACCTCGGGATTCTCTTGGGGACAGGGCTGGGGACACCCCAGGATTCTGTCAGGGACACCCCAGGATTCTCTCGGGGACTGAGCTGGGGACACCTCAGGATTCACTTGGGGACACCTCAGGATTCACTTGGGGACATCCTGGGATTCTCTTGGGGGCAGGGCTGGGGACACCCCAGGATGCTCCTGGGGACACTCCAGGATTGTCTCGGGCACAGGGCTGGGGACACCCCGGGATTGTCTCGGGGACACCCCGAGATCCCCTTGGGGACACCCCAGGATTGTCTCGGGGACACCCCGAGATCCCCTTGGGGACACCCCAGGATTGTCTCGGGGACACCCCGAGATCCCCTTGGGGACACCCCAGGATTGTCTCGGGGACACCCCGGGATTCTCTCGGGGACTGAGCTGGAGACACCCCGAGATCCCCTTGGGGACATCCCGGGATCCCCTCGGGGACACCCCGGGGCTCTCCCGCGGGCCGGCCCGGCCCCCCCGCCTCCCCCGGGCTGGGATCCGCGGTGGTCCCGCTCCGAGCGGGCCGAACCGAACCGAACCGGGCCGAGCCAGGCCGGGCTGCCCGGAGCGGGCCCGGAGATCCCCGAGCAGCCCCGGAGCCCGTCCCGGGGAGGCCGCGGCCGCTCCCGCCGCGCGGGCCCGGGCCCCGAACCGGAGCCGCATCCCGGGGGTCCCGCGGGGACAAAGCGGGGCCGGGACAAAGGAGCGGAGCGGGGCGGCGGCTCCGCGGCCGAGGCCTCCCGCAGGCGCCGGGCGCTGCTCCGGCGGCAGCCCTGGGGCGCGGCCCCGGCGGAGCGGGCCCGGAGCGCGGCGGGGAAGCCGTGAGGGGAGCCGGGGGCGGGGGCGGCGCTCCGCCGGCTCGGGCGCGGCCGGGGGCTCGGGGCCGCGGGGGGAGGGGGCGCTCACCCGGCTCGGGCGCGGCCGGGGGCTCGGGGTCGCCGTCCCCGCCGCGGTCGCGGTCGCGGGGCCGCGGAGCCGCCGCCGCTTTGGTGACTTTAGGCGGCGGGGAGGCGGCGGCCGAGGCCGAGGTGGAGGCCGCCATCTTGGGCACGGCGCACGCGGGGAGCCCGCCAGGGCGGAGGGGAGAGCGCCGAGCGCGGGGAGGGGAGAGCGGGCAGGGCGGGGAGCGGAGCGCCGAGAGAACCGAGCGGGGAACGGGGAGAGCGGAGCGCCGAAAGAACCGAGCGGGAACGGAGAGAGCGGGGAAACGGAGAGAGCGAGGAGAGGAAAGCGGGGAGCTCCGAGAGTTCCGAGCGGGGAGAGCACCGAGCTCCGAGAGCGGTGAGCGCCGAGAGGGGGGAGCTCCGAGATGGGGGAGAGCCGAGAGCGGGGAGCGCCGAGAGCGGGGAGCGCGGGGAGCTCCGAGAACGGGGAGCTCCGAGAGCGGGGAGCACAGAGTTCGGAGCTCCGAGAGCGGGGAGCACAGAGCTAGGAGCTCCGAGAGCGGGGAGCACAGAGCTCGGAACTCCGAGAGCCGGGAGCACAGAGCTCGGAGCTCCGAGAGCGGGGAGCACAGAGCTCGGAACTCCGAGAGCCGGGAGCACAGAGCGCGGAGCTCCAAGAACGGGGAGCACAGAGCTCGGAGCTCCGAGAACGGGGAGCACAGAGCTCGGAGCTCCGAGAGCCGGGAGCCGGGAGCACAGAGCTCGGAGCTCCGAGAGCGGGGAGCACAGAGCTCGGAGCTCCGAGAGCGGGGAGCACAGAGCTCGGAACTCCGAGAGCCGGGAGCACAGAGCGCGGAGCTCCAAGAACGGGGAGCACAGAGCTCGGAACTCCGAGAGCCGGGAGCACAGAGCGCGGAGCTCCAAGAACGGGGAGCACAGAGCTCGGAGCTCCGAGAGCGGGGAGCACAGAGCGCGGAGCTCCGAGAGCCGGGAGCACAGAGCGCGGAGCTCCGAGAACGGGGAGCGCGGAGCTCTGAGAGCGAGGAGCACAGAGCTCGGAGCTCCGAGCGGGGAATTTGTGGGGGAAAAGGGAATTTTGGGGAGGGAATTTAGAGGAATTTTGGGGGAATGAGGGAATTTTCGGGCATGAAATGCGGGATTTTCTGGGGGGAAGGGGGAATTTGGGGGGGAAAAGGAGGAATTTGGGGATTTTTGGGAGGAGTTTGGGGAATATGAGGGTAATTGGGGGAAATAGGGGAAATTTGGCAGGGAAAAGGGAGGGATTTGGGGAGACTTTGGGAAATTTGGGGGAAATAGAGGAAATTTGGCAGGGAAAAAAGGGAAATTTGGGGATTTCTGTGGGAATTTTGGGGAGATTTTGGGGAGAATTTGGGTATGGGAATTGCAAATATCCTGGATTTTGTGGATTTGGCGATTCAAATATCCAGGATTTTACGGATTTGGAATTAAAATATCCTGGATTTCCAACGGCAAATCCCCAAAATCCCAAACAATGGATGCAGAGGGGCTCCTCCTTCAGCCCCAAAATCCCAAATTTATCCCAAAACCCCCAAATCCCCAAAATCCTCACTCCCAAATCCCCCAAAATCTCCATTCCCAGGCTGATCCCACAAAATTCCCACCACTTCTCCAACACCAAATCCCCAAAATCCCAAACCCTGATGACACCAAACCCCAAATTCATCCCAAAATCCCAAACCCTGATGACACCAAACCCCAAATTTATCCTCAAAATCCCATAACCTCCAAAATCTCCACCCCAAAATCTCCATTCCCAGGTTGATCCTGCAGAATTCCCAACACTTCTCCAAGACCAAATCCCCGAAATCCCAAATTTATGCCCCAAAATCCCAAACCCTGATGACACCAAACCCCAAATTCATCCCAAAATCCCAAACCCTGATGACACCAAACCCCAAATTCATCCCAAAATCCCAAACCCTGATGACACCAAACCCCAAATTCCTCCCAAAATCCCAAACCCTGATGACACCAAACCCCAAATTCACCCCAAAATCCCAAACCCTGAGGACACCAAACCCCAAATTCATCCCAAAATCCCAAACCCTGATGACACCCACCCTCCATCCCATCCCCAAATCCCAAATTTGATGACACCCAGCCCCAAATGACCACTCCCACGGCCCAGCCCGGCGGCATCCCAGCTCCCGTGAGAATCCCAAAGTTGAGATTCGGTGAGATCACCGTGAGCATCCAGGATGCCAGTGATCCCCCAGCCGGTCCTGGAGCGACCGGCAATCCCCGCTGAGTCCCGGTGAGGATCCCTGGATGATCCCAGTGCATCCCCGTGAGATCCCAGCTGATCCCGGTGAGGATTCCTGGATCCCTGATGGGAGGTTCCCAGGATCCCATGCTGATCCGGTGAGGATCCCATGGATGATCCCAGTCCTGATCCCGGTGAGGATCCTGCTGCTGATCCCGGTGAGGATTCCCAGGATCCCACTGATGGGGAGGATTCCCAGGATCCTGGTGCTGATCCCGGTGAGGATCCCATGGATGATCCCGGTCCGGTGAGGATCCCATTGATGATCCGGTCGAGTTGAGGATCCCATTGAGAGGATCCCAGTCCCGATCCCGGTGCTGATCCCGGTCCTGGAGGGGATCCCAGTCCCGATCCCGGTGCTGATCCCGGTCCTGGAGGGGATCCCAGTCCCGATCCCGGTGCTGATCCCGGTCCTGGAGGGGATCCCAGTCCCGTTCCCGGTGCTGCTCCCGGTCCCGGTGCTGCTCCCGGTCCCGGTGCTGCTCCCGGTGCTCCCCGGTGGGCACCAGGGCGCGCAGCAGCGCCGGGTGCTCGGAGGAGGTGGCCAGGAGCTCCTTGAGGATGTGGATGGGGGACACGGTGAGCTCCCAGTTGGTGATGCCGAAATCGCGCAGGTGGGCGCGGGCGTGGCTCGACAGCCCCGCCCTGGTGTCGAAACCGGCGCCGCAGAACTCGCAGCGCATCAGGCTGAACGTGCCCGGGTCGAAGTTGGCCACTAGAGAGAGAGAAAGGTGGTCAGGGATGGCACCTGGGCCACCAAAAAAAATCCCATCAAAAATGACCAAAAATCCCCAAAAAAATCCCATCAAAAATCCCCCCAAAAAATCCCCCAAAATGAACCCCATGAGGCTGAACGTGCCCTGGTCAAAGTTGGCCACTAGAGAGAGAGAAAGGTGGTCAGGGATGGCACCTGGGCCACCAAAAACCATCCAGAGCCACCCAAAACCACCAGGATCCCAAAATAATCCCACCCAAAATCAACCAAAAACACCCCAAAATCCAGCCCAAACTCCCCTGTGAGCCCCAAGCACAAACAACCTTCAAAACTCAGAAATTTGGTACAAACTCCCATTCAAACTCCCAAAATCCAGCCCAAACCCCCCTCTGAGCCCCAAGCCCTGTGCACAAACCACCTTCAAACCCAGAATTTTGGTACAAACTCCCAAAATCCAACCCAAACCCCCCTGCCAGCCCCAAGCCCCGTGCCCAAACCACCTTCAAACCCAGAATTTTGATACAAACTCCCAAAATCCAGCCCAAACCCCCTGTGAGCCCCAAGCACAAACCACCTTCAAAACTCAGAATTTTGCTACAAACTCCCAAAATCCAACCCAAACCCCCCTCTGAGCCCCAAGCACAAACCACCTTCAAAACTCAGAAATTTGGTACAAACTCCCATCCAAACTCCCAAAATCCAGCCCAAACCCCCTGCCAGCCCCAAGCCCCATGCCCAAACCACCTTTATAACCAGAATTTTGATACAAACTCCCAAAATCCAGCCCAAACCCCCTGCCAGCCCCAAGCCCCGTGCACAAACCACCTTTTTTCTTTTTCTTCTGGAAGGAGAAGCGCTGCTCGATGGCCTTGACCTCCTCGGCGGAGATGAAGTGGCGCACGTTGTAGCTGACGCCCACGCGGTTCAGGTGGCCGCGCACGTGGTTGGCGAGCCCGATGCCGTTGTGGAAGCGGTCGGGGCAGTAGGGGCAGCGCCTCTCCTCGCTCCTGGCGCCGTCCAGCAGCTCCTCCAGCTCCAGGGGAGCCTCCAGGGGCGCCTCCAGCAGCAGCTCAAGGGGAAGGGGCTCATCCAGCAGCACCTCCGGTGTTGTCGCCGCCGTCGCCGTCAGCTTTTTCTTCTTTTTGGGGGGTTTCCCCCTTGGCCTCTTGGCGGTTTTGGCGCGGTGCAGCAGCACCACGGGCACCATGGAGCGCAGCTGGTGCCGCTGCTGCTCCGTGCCCGCCTGGGCGGCGCGCAGGGCGGCGCCGAAGGTTCTCTTGAGCTCCAGCGCTGCCGCTGGGACGGTGACGGCGCTGCAGCGGCGCCGCACTCGGCCGGCTCCGGCTCGCTCGCCGTGCCCGGCGGCCGCTCTCCTCCGCAGCAGCGCCGAGTGCGGCTGCGGTTTGGGAGAGGAGAATCCGGCAAAGCCGAGGTTTGGTTGGGAATACGGCGCCGCCTTCCTGGCGTATTGCGGCTCCTTCCTGGCGGCGCCGTTGCTCTTGTCCGACCTGGGCTGAGCCAAGCCGAAGGCGGGATTGTAAAGGGACGAACCCTCCCGGAGTGAGGGCAGCAAGAGCCGCTCGGTTTTGCCGAAAAGCTCGGCGGGGCGGGCGGGGCTGTAGGAATCGCGGCTGGTGCCGGGCTGGCTGGGCTCGTCGGGCTGCCAGCAGAGCTGGGCGTGGGCGAAGCGCAGGTGCTCGGTGAGGATGTGCTGGCTGGGCGCCGGGAAGCCGCAGAGGGCGCAGGCGCCGGGCGCTTTGCCGGCCGGCAGCTCCTCGCCGGCGATGGGTTTGTAGAGGCCGCGCCCGGCGCCGTCCGAGCTCCTGGCGCCGCCGTGCTCCTTCCTCTCCTTGACGTGCATCTTAGCGTGCTGCACGAACACCTTGGAGGAGTTGGTGCCGAAAACACACTTGGGGCACTGCAGCCGCGCTCGCGCCCCTCGTCCGGCAGCTCGTCCAGCTTCTGGATCTCCTCCAGGATCTTCTCCGCGACTCCTGGTGCTGCCCGGTGCCGCTCCAGCGCCGCTGGCTCGCCGAAGGCCCAGCCGCACTCGGCGCAGCAGAAGCGGCACAGGCCGGGCGGCGTCGGCCAGCGCTGGGCGCGCGGTTGTGCTGCAGCGTGTGCTCCAGCAGGTGCTCGCGGCGCCGGAAGTAGATGCTGCACTCGATGCAGGTGAAGACGCCGGCGCCGTCGTCCGGCTCCTCCTCCAGCGCCTCGGCCTTGGCCGGCTCCTCCAGCAGCACGCCGCACACGTAGGGCGGCACCGCCACCGCCACCGGCGCCGGCTCCGGCAGCAGCCGCTCCACCGAGTCCTCGGCGTTCACCATCCATGATTGTTTGCCCACCGCGGCGTCCAGCTTGGGCAGCGGCCACTCGGTGAACCCCGGCTCGGTGAACCCGGCTCGGTGAAACCCGGCTCGGTGAAATCCGGCTCGGTGAAATCCGGCTGGGATCGCCGGCGCTCCGAGGGTTTGGCTTTGGCCAAGCTCGGCGCCGGGGGCAGCTCCTGGAAAGCCGGGCTGGGGCTCCTGGAGATCCACTCCAAGCGCTGGACGCCGCGCCGGGGCTGGTCCGGCTGCTCCGTGCCGAGCCCGTCCGGTTGCTTTGGTTCGTTTTGGGGATATTCCTGCTCCCTCCTCCTCCTCCTCCTGGTCATGGTGAGGGTTTGGCGATTCCCGGCGGAACGGCGACGCCGGGCGCTGCTCTAAAGTGCTCTCGTCCATGCCGGCTGCGGCCGCGCCCCAGGACACGGCCACGGCCACGGCCACGGCCCGCGGCAGCGCCTGGGAGTCACCGGCGGCCGGGCTGGAAGGGAAACGGGTCAAACGGTGGGGATGGGGGAAAGGAACTGGGAGGATTAGGGGGAACTGGGATGGGACTGGGAGGGATCAGGGGAACTGGGATGGGACTGGGAGGGATTCGGGGGGACTGGGATGGATCCAGGGGGAACTGGGATGGAACTGGGAGGGATTCGGGGGAACTGGGATGGGACTGGGAGGGATCCAGGGGGACTGGGATGGGACTGGGAGGGATTCGGGGGGACTGGGAGGGATCCAGGGGAACTGGGATGGAACTGGGATGGAACTGGGAAGGAACTGGGATGGAACTGGGATGGATCCAGGGGGAACTGGGATGGAACTGGGAGGGATTCAGGGAACTGGGATGGAACTGGGAGGGATTCGGGGGAACTGGGATGGGACTGGGAGGGATCTGGGGAACTGGGAGGGATCCAGGGGACTGGGATGGGACTGGGAGGATTCGGGGGACTGGGAGGGATCCAGGGGGAACTGGGATGGAACTGGGATGGAACTGGGATGGATCCAGAGGGAACTGGGATGGGACTGGGAGGGATTCGGGGAACTGGGATGGGACTGGGAGGGATTCGGGGGGACTGGGAGGGATTCGGGGGGACTGGGATGGAACTGGGAGGGATCCAGGGGAACTGGGAGGGATCCAGGGGGAACTGGGATGGAACTGGGATGGATCCAGGGGGAACTGGGATGGAACTGGGAGGGATTCGGGGGGACTGGGAGGGATCCAAAGGGAACTGGGAGGGATCCAGAGGAACTGGGATGGGACTGGGAGGGATCCAGGGGGAACTGGGCTGGCTCTGGAAAACTGGGATAACTCCATGGGTAACTGGATGGCTCTGGGGGGACTGGGCTGGAACTGGGATGAAACTGGGGGAACTGGGCTGGCTCTGGGGGGACCGGGATAACTCCAGGGGTGACTGGGATAACTCCAGGGGTAACTGGGATAACTCCAGGGGTCACTGGTCTGGCTCTGGTGTAACTGGGATAACTCCAGGGGTAACTGGGATAACTCCAGGGGTGACTGGTCTGGCTCTGGTTTAACTGGGATAACTCCAGGGGTAACTGGGATAACTCCAGGGGTAACTGGGATAACTCCAGGGGTCACTGGGATAACTCCAGGGGTGACAGGGATAAATCCAGGGGTAACTGGGCTGGAACTGGTGTAACTGGGATAACTCCAGGGGTCACTGGGATAACTCCAGGGGTCACTGGTCTGGCTCTGGGGTAACTGGGATAACTCCAGGGGTAACTGGGATAACTCCAGGGGTAACTGGGCTGGCTCAGGGTAACTGGGATAACTCCAGGGTCACTGGGATAACTCCAGGGGTGACAGGGATAATCCAGGGTGACAGGGATAAATGGCTTTTCCCATGGGAAACACGGCAAGGCCGGCTCAGCAAAGCCTGGCTTGGCTTTCCCATGGGAAACACGGCAAGGCCGGCTCAGCAAAGCCTGGCTCAGCAAAGCCTGGCTTGGCTTTCCCATGGGAAACACAGCAAGGCCGGCTCAGCAAAGCCTGGCTTGGCTTTCCCATGGGAAACACGGCAAGGCCGGCTCAGCAAAGCCTGGCTCAGGCTTTTCCATGGGAAACACGGCAACCCAACTCAACCCAACTCAACCCAACCCAACTCAACCAAACCCAACTCAACCCAACTCAACCAAACCCAACTCAACCCAACCAAATTCAACCAAACCCAACCCAATTCAACCCAACCCAACTCAAAGCAACTCGACCAGACCAAACCCAATCCAACACAACTCAATCCATCCAAACCAACCCAACCCAACTCAACCAAACTCAACCCAACCCAACTCATGCCAATCCAACTCAATCAAACCCAACGCAACTCATCCCAACCAAACACAACTCAACCAACACAACCCAACTTAATCCATCCAATCCAAACTCAACCAAACCAACCCAACTCAACCCAACCAAACCAACCCAAGTCAACCCAACCAAACCCATCCCAACCAAACCAAAATTAACCCAACCAAACTCAAACCAAGTGAACTCAACCTAACCAATCCCAACCCAACTCAATCCATCCAAACCCAACCAAACCAACCCAACTCAACCCAACCAAACACAACCCAACTCAATCCATCCAAACCCAACTCAACCAAACCAAACCCAACCAAACCCAACCCAACTCAATCCATCCAAACCAAACTCAACCAAACCCAACTCAACCAAACCCAACCCAACCAAACCCAACCCAACTACAGGGCTTCCTGCCATGGACGGAGCAGATTTGGGGTCAGCACCAGCACCATGAGGAATTCCATTATGGAAATTTTGGAATAATTAAGGTTGGACAAGAAGAATCATGGAATGGTTACAGTGGAAGAGACCTCCAAGATCAAACCCAACCCTCACCAGGAACACGAGATGCCCAAAAATTGGGAGTTTCCGGCTCCCGGAGCCGTTTGATTCGCCAGAATCCCTCTGGAAACGGAGGGAACTGGGAATCCCATCCCCCACACCCAGCCCGGCCCCGAATCCATCCAACAGCCCCAAATTTGGCTCTTCCAGCTCCAAGGACCACCCAGGGCGGGTCCAACCCGAGCATTGGGCGGGAAATGGTGCCCGGGGTTGAGAATCCCGACATTCCCGAGGAACGAGCGCGCCGGAAGGAGAAAAACACGGGAACTCCTCAAAAGAAGGGGACGTGGAAATGATTCCCGCTCCAATCCACCTGAAATAAATTCCCACAGAAAGCTGGGATTGACCCAGATCCACGGGATCATCCTGGAATGTCCCCATTGGAGTTACAGAGGCATGGGAGATCCGGTGACGTCATGGAATCGATCCATGATGACATCACGGGATTGATCCCAAATCAGCTCTGCAATGTCCCCATTGAAGCAGAGCCATGATGACATCATGGAATGTATCCCAAATCAGCTCTGGAATGTCCCATTGGAGCAGAGCCACGATGACATCATAGAATGTATCCCAAATTAACTCTGGAATGTTTCCATTGGAGCAGATCTGTGGTGACGTCACAGAATTGATCCCAAATCAGCTCTGGAATATTTCCATTGGAGCAAATACATGGTGACATCACAGAATTGATCCCAAATTAATCCTGGAATGTTTCCATTGGATCAGATCCGTGATGACGTCACAGAATCGATCCCAAATTTATGCCATTGGAGCAGAGCCATGGTGACGTCACCAGAATTGATCCCAAATTAATCCTGGAATGTTTCCATTGGAGCAGATCCGTGATGACGTCACAGAATCGATCCCAACCTCCCCCTGCAGCGTCCCTGGATCAATCCCTGCCCTCCAAGGCCTCCCCAGCTCCCATTGTGGAGGAAATCCATGGAAAAAGGGAAGAGCTTCCTCATCCAGGGGCTGCCAAAATCCCCCCAGGGCCGAACCCAGCGTGGACGGGATCCGGCCCACGGCTCCCTTCGACATTCCAGGGATTTTCCAGGTGCCCCAAATCCCAAAAAAATTCCGATGGATCCGTCCTTCCGGAATTTTTCCAGGAAGAGCTGCCAGGCTGCTTTTCCAAGAAAAGAGGCCCAGCCTGGGGCTGGCTCTGAGCAGTGGCCGCGCCCTTCCCATGACCCACGGAGCTGGAAAATGTTCCCAGGGAATTTTGGGATGTCCCCAAAGGGCCCCTGATGCAGGTGGAGGAGGAGAAATCCGGAGGGAAGAGGGAAATCCGTGGATTTTTTGGGAAAGGTTCCAAGGAGGTGGAGTGGTGCCAGGAAAATGATGTGCCAGCTCTGCTGGAGATTCCAGGGAAATTCTGGGATAAAAAAAAGTTTTGGGGAGTTTTGGATATGGGGAGGGGGGGGTGGGGATGGAAAAGGAGGGGGTCAAAAATTCCAGGGGAATCCCAGGAATGGGGAGGGATGGGAATCTCAGCACAGGGATCATGAGGGAGCCATGAGCCAGGAAAGCAAAGTCCAAAATCCCTGGAAAGCTGCAAAAAATCAAACGGGGAAAAAAAAATAAAAAATAAAATCCGGCCGTTTTTGGCACCTGCGGCTCCCGGGGAAAAGGAAAAACTCCTGGAAAAATTCCAGAGGAGGAGGAGGAGGAGGAGGAGGAGGAGGAGAAGGAGGAGGAGGAGGAGGAGGATCCTGATTCCCACCAGGAACGTTGTCCTTGGCAGCTGCCCCAGGACTCGGCACTCGCGGCGCTCCCGGAGTTTTCCGAGGTTTTTTTCGGTTTTTGGGATTTTCCAGCCCCAAAATCAGGATTTTGGGATTTTACAGCTCCAAACTGGGATTTTACAGCCCCAAAAAATCAGGATTTTAAGGTTTCAAAATGGGATTTTGGGATTTTCCAGCCCCCAAAAAATCAGGATTTTAAGGTTTCAAAATGGGATTTTGGGATTTTCCAGCCCCCAAAAAATCAGGATTTTAAGGCCCCAAAATCGGGATTTTGGGATTTTACAGCCCCAAAATCGGGATTTTCCAGCCCCAAAATTGGAATTTTGGGATTTTCCAGCCCCAAAGCTTGTCCCACTTGGGGAAATCCCAAAGCTCCCCCACGTTTCCCCCCCAGGGTTATTTTTAACCGTGGCCCCGTTCCGGGTTTGGGATTTGGGAATTTGGGAATTTGGGATTTATTTTTAGCACAGCAGGAGATCCCTCGGTGCCTCTGAGCTCCCGGCCCAAATTTTGGGATAAAAACCAAAAATTGGCTCTGGACATGGGGGGAGGGGGATGGGGGGGTTGTGGTGATGGGGTCTGACCCCAAACCTGGAGTTTGGGGCTTCCTCACTGTCCCAAAAAAATTTGGGAAGAGTTTCTGACCCCAAAAAATTTGGGAAAAGTTCCTGACCCCAAAAAATTTGGGAAGAGTTTCTGACTCCAAAAAGATTTGGGAAAAGTTCCTGACCCAAAAAAAATTTGGGAAGAACTCCAGACCCCAAAAAGATTTGGGAAAAGTATCTGACCCCGAAAAGATTTGGGAAGAACTCCTGACCCAAAAAGATTTGGGAAAAGTTCCTGACTCAAAAAAATTTGGGAAGAGTTTCTGACCCCAAAAAAATTTGGGAAAAGTTCCTGACCCCAAAAAGATTTGGGAAGAGCTTCTGACCCCAAAAATGGATCTTTCCCTTGCCAGTTTGGTTTTTTCTGTGCCAATTTGGGTTTTTTGATGCCAATTTGGGATTTTTTCCAGGCCAATTTGGGTTTTTCCCATCCCAGTTTGGGGTTTGGAGCATTCCTGGCTGATCCCATTATTTATTTCCCTGGCACAGCCCCTGATGAGCCCTTAATTAATGAGAAAAATTAACAAGGAAAATTAACGAGGAGAATTGACCGCAGGGGCTGGAGAACCCCGTGGGAGGAAAGGGAAAATCCAAATAAACCAAAAAAATCCCAAAATTCATTGGGATGTTCCCAGTGACCCCAAACACGGCTCTGGTCACTCACTGACCACAGCTCTGGTCACTCACTGACCCCAAACACGGCTCTGGTCACTCACTGACCACAGCTCTGGTCACTCACTGACCACTGGGGACAATGGCCCAGCATTGACCCTTGTGTCCCCTTCTGGCCAGTGCAGGTGTTGGTCACCATTGGTCACTTTTGGTCACCACTGGTCACTGTTTGTCACCATGGGTCCCCTATTGGCCAGTGCAGGTGTTGGTCAGAGAGCCAACAGCCGGAGAGACAAAACCAACAGAGCCAACAGCCGGAGAGCCAAAACCAACAGAGAGCCAACAGCCGGAGAGCCAAAACCAACAGAGAGCCAACAGCCGGAGAGACAAAACCAACAGAGAGCCAACAGCCGGAGAGACAAAACAACAGAGAGCCAACAGCCGGAGAGACAAAACCAACAGAGAGCCAACAGCCGGAGAGACAAAACCAACAGAGAGCCAACAGCCGGAGAGCCAAAACAGCCAACAGCCGGAGAGCCAAAACCAACAGAGAGCCAACACCTGGAGAGACAAAACCAACAGAGAGCCAACAGCCGGAGAGACAAAACCAACAGAGAGCCAACAGCCGGAGAGACAAAACCAACAGAGAGCCAACAGCAGGAGAGCCAAAACCAACAGAGAGCAAACAGCCGGAGAGACAAAACCAACAGAGAGCCAACAGCTGGAGAACCAGCACCATCGCCGAGAAAGCCAATGCCAAAAGAGTCAATGTCAACGCCAGGAGAGCCAACGCCAAGAGAGACCCAACACCAAGACAGCCAACACCATCACCAAACAACCAACACCATCACAGAATAACCAACACTGTCACCAAACAACCAACGGCGTCACAGAACAACCAACACCAAGAGCACCAACACCATCACCAAGAGCCAACACCAAGAGAGCCAACACGATCTGGAAGAGACTCAACACCATCCCCAGGAGAACCAACCAAACCAACCAAACCAGCCCGGTGGCACCACGGGGTAAAACCAACTGAGCCAACAGAACCAACAGAACCCACCAAATCAACCAAACAAACAGAACCAACTGAACCAAGAGAACCAACCAAACCAACAGAAACAACCAAACCAACAGAACAAACTGAACTGACCCAACCAACCAAACCAACCAAACCAACCAAACCAACAGAACCAACCAGACCAACCGAACCAACCAAACCAAGAGAACCAACTGAACCAACCAAACCAATTCAACCACCCCAATCAAACAAACCGATCACACCGACAGAACCGACCAACCAAAGCGCGCGCGGCGCGCCCGGAGACGCCCCAGCCCGGCACTCACCGGCCTCGTCGTGCGCTTCCAGGCCCACGTCGGGCTCGTGCCGGGCCAGCGAGGAGAAGAAGCCGGGCTCGCCGCGGCGCCGGGGCCCTTGCCCTGGCGGCTCCCGGCGCCGAACAGCGCCGCCGCCTCCTCCTCCTCCAGCTCGGTCTCGGTGCCGGACAGCGCCGCGTTCGCCGGCGCCGTTTTGGCGTCCTGCAGGAAGGGCTCCGGGCTGGGCTCGGGGCATGGGCAGGGCTGGGGCGCGTCCATGCCGCGGTGCCGGTGCTGCCGCGGCGCCGCGCGGAACGGAGCCCGGCGCCGGCACTCCGCCGGGAACCTGCGGGAGGAGGGGAAGGGGAAATGAGAAATGGGGGTGGGGGTGGGGTGGGGGACACCAAAAATTGTGGTTTTGTCAGCACAGGCTGTGAGGGAGGAGGCACCGGTAAGAACGATGGTGTTTCACCACTAATAAACCAGAAAAACACCAAGGAAATCCCAAAAACCAAAAAAAACCCAAGAAAACCCCAAAACGCAAAAAAAAACCCAAATAAACCTCAAATAAACCCCAAAAGAACTTAAATAAATCTTAAAGAAATTTCCCAAAACAACCCAAAATAACACCAAAAAAATCCCCAAATAAATCACTAAAAATCCCCAAATAAACACCAAAAAAACCCAAATAAATTTCCCAAAAAAACTCAAATAAACCCCCAAATAAACCCCAAATAAACCCCAAAAGAACTCAAATAAATCTCATAGAAATGTCTCAAAACAATGCAAATAAACACCAAAAAAAAAAAAAAAAAAAAACAAAAAAAGCCCCAAATAAATCACTAAAAATCCCCAAATAAACCCCCCCCAAAAAAACAAATAAATCCCACATAAATTTCCCAAAAAGACTCAAATAAACCCCCAAATAAACCCCAAAAGAACTCAAATAAATCTCAAATCAGGTTAAAACCAGGTTTAAAACCAGGTCAACAGAGTAAAAACTCAGATTAAACCGGGTTTAAAACCAGGTTAAAACCACGTTAAACTGGGTTTAAAACCAGATTAAAACCAGTTAAAAATCAGGTTAAAATCAGGTTAAAACCAGGTTTAAAACCAGGGCAACAGAGTAAAAAATCAGATTAAACTGGGTTTAAAACCAGGTTAAAACAAGGCTAAACCAGGTTTAAAACCAGGCTAAAACCAGGCTGAAATCAGGTTACACCACATTTCAAACCAGGCTAAAACCAGGTTAAACTGAGTTTAAAACCAGATTAAAACCAGGTAAAAATCGGGTTAAAAACAGGTTTAAAACCAGGTTAAAACAAAGTTAAAGCGGGTTTAAAATCAGATTAAACCAGGTTTAAAACCAGGTTAAAACCAGGTTAAACCACGTTAAAAACAGGTTAAAGCAGGCTGAACCAGGTCCAAAACCAGTTTAAAACCAGGTGCATTCACCCAAAATTATTCACCCTAAAATCACCTTTGTCCCACCTGAAAAGTGGGAATTAAAACAATTCCAGATTAAAAAAAAAAAAAAGAGAATCCCCAAATCACCTTTTTCTGCCCCAAAAGGTGCCAATTAAAACAATTTTAGATAAATAAGATCCCAAAACCACCTTTTTCTTTCCTAAAAAAAAAAAAAAAAAAAAAAAAAAAAAAAGTGGGAATTATAAGGAGCCTGAAGAAATAAAAGAAAACTTTAAAATCACTTTTCCTGCCCTAAATAGGTGGGAATTAAAACAATTCTGGAGAAATAAAGGTCCTATAATGACCTTTTCTGCCCTAATTAAGTGGTAATTAAAATGATATTAGACAAAGAAAAAACTCCAAATCACGTTTCTCTGCCTTAAAAAAAATGGGAATTAAAACAATTCCGGAGAAATAAAGGTCCTAAAATCACTTTTTCTGCCCTAAATAAGTGAGAATTAAAATGATATTGGACAAATAAAGATCTGCAAATCGCGTTTTTCTGCCCTAAAGAAAGTGGGAATTAAAATGATCCTGGAGAAATAACGATCCCAAAATCACCTTTTTCTGCCCCAAAAGGTGCGAATTAAAATAATCCTGGAGAAATAAAACTCCTAAAATCGCCTTTTCTGCCCTAAATAAGTGGGAATTAAAACAATTCCGGAGAAATAAAGGTCCTAAAATCGCCTTTTTCTTAAAAAAAAGGGAATTGCCCTGGAGAAATAAAAAAAAACCTTTTCTGCCCTAAATAAGTGGGAATTAAAACAATTCCGGAGAAATAAAGGTCCTAAAATCGCCTTTTCTGCCCTTAAAAAAAAAGGGAATTAAAATGATCCTGGAGAAATAAAGGTACTAAAATCACCTTTTCTGCCCTAAAAAAAAAAGGGAATTAAAATGATCCTGGAGAAATAAAGGTACTAAAATCACATTTTCTGCCCAAAATAAGTGAGAATTAAAACAATTCCAGAGAAATAAAGGTACTAAAATCACCTTTGCTGCCCTAAATAAGTGTGAATTAAAACAATCCCGGAGAAATAAAGGTACTGAAATCACCTTTTCTGCCCTAAAAGGTGCGAATTAAAATGATCCTGGAGAAATAAAGGTACTGAAATCACCTTTTCTGCCCTAAAAGGTGCGAATGAAAGCGATTGCGGACAATGTCCCGGTGCAGGGCGGGTCAGAGCCGCACCCGGGAAGGACAAAAAGCGAAAATCGGGAGGGAATTGTCGGCTCGGGGAGGATGGAGGGAGGAGAGAGGGAGGGAGGGAGGGAGGAGATGAAGGAGCTGAAGGAGCTAAATTTACCCGGAGGAAGGAGAAGAACCTAAAAATACCTTCAAGGTACGGAATGCAAAGGGACAGGAGGGACGGCGGGAGGGAGCGGAACAGAGCGCATCCCAAAGCGGAGCTAATCTTAAATCGGAGCAAATCCCAAATTCTAAACACGGAGTAAATCCCAAATCAGAGCACATCCCAAAGCGGAGCTAATCTTAAATCGGAGCAAATCCCAAATTCTAAACACGGAGTAAATCCCAAATCGGAGCACATCCCAAAGCAGAGCACATCCCAAATCGGAGTAAATCCCAAATCAGAGCACATCCCAAAGCGGAGCTAATCTTAAATCGGAGCAAATCCCAAATCGAAGCAAATGTTAAATCGGAGCAAATCCCAAATCGTAGCAAATCCCAAAGCAGAGCTAATCTTAAATCGGAGCAAATCCCAAATCGGAGCACATCCCAAAGCAGAGCAAATCCCAAAGCAGAGCAAATGTTAAATCGGAGCAAATCCCAAACCAGAGCAAATCCTAAATCGGAGCAAATCCCAAATTCTAAACACGGAGTACATCCCTAACCAGAGCAAATCCTAAATCCAGCAAATCCCAAAGCAGAGCAAATCTTAAATCGGAGCAAATCCCAGATTTTAAACACGGAGTACATCCCAAATCAGAGCAAATACCAAATCCACAGCAAAACCCAAATCGGAGTAAATCCCAGATCAGAGCAAATCCCAAATTCTATTCACGGAGTACATCCCAAATCAGAGCAAATTCCAAATCCAGGGCAAATCCCAAACCAGAGCAAATCCCAAAAAAAAAAAAAAAAAATCTTTAATCCCAAACACGAAGCACATCTCAAATCCTGAACCTGGAGCATATCCCAAATCCCAAACCAGAGCAAATCCC
Source organism: Muscicapa striata striata (assembly GCA_030060385.1). Classification (NCBI taxonomy): domain Eukaryota; kingdom Metazoa; phylum Chordata; class Aves; order Passeriformes; family Muscicapidae; genus Muscicapa; species Muscicapa striata. The sequence goes on from JAREIS010000863.1 coordinate 30,150, forward strand.
AAATCCAGAGCAAAACCCAAACCCAGAGCAAATCCCAAACCAGAGCAAATCCCAAACCCCGAGCAAATCCCAAATCAGAGCAAATCCCAAACCAGAGCAAATCCCAAACCCAGAGCAAATCCCAAACCAGAGCAAATCCCAAATCCAGAGCAAATCCCAAACCAGAGCAAATCCCAAACCAGAGCAAATCCCAAACCAGAGCAAATCCCAAATCCAGAGCAAATCCCAAACCAGAGCAAATCCCAAACCAGAGCAAAACCCAAATCCAGAGCAAATCCCAAACCAGAGCAAATCCCAAACCCGGAGCAAACGCAGGTTTTCAATTCCAGCAGCTCCACCTGGTTTGGGTTTTCTGGGACATTCCACGGGCACTGGATCCCAAAAATCCCATTTTTCGAGATTCCCTCATCCCAGAAATTCGAGTCACGTGGGCACTGCCTCGAACATTCCAAACCCGCGAGGATTTTGGGGAGAAAATCCCGAATTGGAGGATTTTGCTGCAAACGGAGCCAACTGCTCTGCCCAGATCTCAGAATCCGCCTCAAACCCGCTCAGAATTCCCCAAATTCCCATTTTTCCCCCATTTCCATCGTGCTGAAAATCCAGGGATCCATCCCGAGGGTGGGAAAAGGGCCCCGAATTCGGAGTTTTCCTGAAAATCCCGGGAATTTTTGGGGTGGGAATCGCAGGAATCGGTGACAAAACCCGGGATTGTCCAAAAAAAAAAAAAATCCAACTTCACTCATCCAACCCCACTGGGGAGCGACCCCAAATCCCTCTGGATCCCAAATCCCTCCGAGCTCCGAGATTTTGGGATCGGCACCGCCCCCCCAATCCCAAATCCAGTTTTTCCAAAATTCCCCATTGCCCAAACCCACCCCAAAACCCAACGATCCTCCCCAAAATCGCGCTGGGGGTGAGAAAATGAGATTTTTTTTTCCCCCCTTTTTTCCCTATTTCCCAAAATCCCCACGAGGCGCTCACCGCGAGGTCCGAACCGCTTCCCCCAGTGCGGCAATTCCCAAATTTCCCGCGATCCCGCCCATCGTCCCAAAAAAAAAAAAAAAAAAAAAAAAAAAAAAAAAAAAAGGCGGAGCGGGATTTGGGACGATTTAAATGCAAAGCGTTAAGTGGGAATGGACGATTCCCGCCTCTTTCCCGAGGAAAAACAGAGAAAAAAAAAAAAAAACCAAGGAAAAAAAGGAATTTTCCCTCGGAAATTCCAGCACTGGATACCCCCAAAAATTTGGGATTCGTGGGGATTTTATTTTAATTTTTTTTTTTTTCCCCTGCTGGAATCCATAAATGGGATCCACCACGTTCTGGTTTTTCCCGGTTTTCCAGCGGTTTTCCAGCCATTTTCCCATTTTTCCACCCAGTCTGGAGCGCTCAGAACTGCAGCACACCCAAAACCCGCGAGTTTTTATTCATTTTTCCTTGGGAAAAAAAAAAAAAAATTCCAACCCCTGGATTTTCCCCTTGACTCAGCCAAGTCGTGGAATTCCATTTTTACCCCAAAATTCCCTTTTTATGGGATAAACCCATGGGAGCAGCTCCAAAATGAGGGTGGGTTGTTTTGGTTTGGTTTTTTTTTTTTTTTCCCTCCAAACCAGGAGAAAATTGGAAGAATTGGAATTTTCTCAGGATCAGGATAAATTGGAATTTTCTCAGATAAAAAAAATTGGAATTTTCTCCAGGATAAAACAGGGTAAAACCAGAGAAAATTGTTTGAGGATGGATTGGATTTTTTCAGGATCAGGATAAAAACAGGAATTGGAATTTTCTCCAGATAAAAAGGAGAATTGGAATTTTCTCAGGGTAAAACCAGAGAAAATTGGAATTGTTTAAGGATAAAACCAGAGAAATTGGATTTTTTTTCAGGATAAAACCAGAGAAATTGGAATTTTCTCAGGATAAAAACAGGAATTGGAATTTTCTCCAGATAAAAAGGAGAATTGGAATTTTCTCAGGGTAAAACCAGAGGAATTGGAATTTCCTCAGGAGAAAAACAGGAATTGGGATGTTCTCCTCCTCCAGGTCCTGGCCGAGCATCCCACACATTCCATGGAATTTTTCCCAGAGGATGACACTGGAATTCTCCTCCTCCAGCTCCCAGCTGCATTCCCAAGGTCCTGCAGCTTTTCTGGATTTTTTTTTTTCTTTTTTTTAAATTTTCACTGAGTTTTTTCTCTTTTTCACCACAATTTTTTCCCTCTTTTTCCACAACAGGAGGATGATGCAAGCCCCAAACACGACCCCAAATAATTTTGGGAATCTTCAACGAGCTGGTTGAGGCCAAAGTGGATTTTCTGAAATCCCCACTGGGGCTTTTCCTGAGCTGCTCCAACAAGCCTGAAATTCCCAAAATTCCTGAGCCAAGGGGTTTTTGGGATCCAGGATCCTCAGGGAATTTGGGTCTGGGGTCCCTGCTGCTCCAAAAGTTTTGGGATGAGCCCAAAGCTGCTCCTGGATGATCCCAAAACTACTCCAGGAAGTCCTGGATGATCCCAAAGATGATCCAAAAGTTTTGGGATGAGCCCAAAGATGATCCAAAAGGTCCTGGATGAGCCCAAAGCTGCTCCTGGATGATCCCAAAGATGATCCAAAAGGTCCTGGATGAGCCCCAAGTTGATCCAAAAGGTCCTGGATGATCCCAAAGATGATCCAAAAGGTCCTGGATGAGCCCAAAGCTGCTCCTGGATGATCCCAAAGTTGCTCCAGGAGATCCTGAATGATCCCAAAGATGATCCAAGTGGCTCGTGCATGATCCCAAAAAGGATGATCCCAAATATGATCCAGGGTGCTGGATGATCCCAAAGCTGCTCCAGGTTGATCCTCAAGCAGCTCCAGAGATGCTGGGATGAGCCCAAAGCTGCTCCAAGAGGTCAGGACAAGCCCAAAGGTGCTCCAGAGGTGCTGGGATGATCCCAAAGGTGCTCCAAGATGACCCCAAAGGTGCTCCAGAGGTGCTGGGATGATCCCAAAGGTGCTCCAAGATGATCCCAAAGGTGCTCCAGAGGTGCTGGGATGATCCCAAAGGTGCTCCAAGATGACCCCAAAGGTGCTCCAGAGGTGCTGGGATGATCCCAAAGGTGCTCCAAGATGATCCCAAAGGTACCCCAGAGGTGCTGGATGACCCCAAAGCTGCCCCAGGAGGTTTCCTGTGCAGACCCTGCCCTGCCCAGCCCCCAGCTCGGGGCCTCTCCTGGACACAGAGCCCATCCTGCACACCTGGATTCACTCACAGACAACTCCCTGCACACCTGGATCCACCTGAACCCCTCTACAGCCCCACCCTGCACATCTGGATCCACCTGGACACCATCACAGACCCCCCCTGCACACCTGGACATTGTCACAGACCCCCCCTGCACACCTGGATCCACATGGAGCCCCCTCCACACACACACCTGGATACACCTGGATCCCCTCACAGACCCTCCCTTACCTGTCCCAGACCTCCATGACCCCTCCTGGACACCGAGACCCTCCCTCAAGTCAGAGCCCACTCACCTGGATCTTCTCACAGACCCCACACAGCTGTGCCTCACCTGGATCCCCTCACAAACCCCTCCTCACCTGGATCCCTCACCTGGATCCTCAAACAGCTCCCCCTCACCTGGATCCCCTCTGAAGCCCCCCTCGCCTGGATCCCATCACGGTCCCCTCATGATCCCCTCACCTGGATCCCCTAACAGCCCCCCCTCACCTGTGTCCCCTCATGGTCCTCTCACCTGGACCCCCTCATTGGGATCCCTCATGGACCCCCCTCCACCTGTGTCCCTTCATGATCCCCTCAAGGTCCCCTCACAATCTCCTCACCGGGATCCCCCCTCCGCCCTCACACCCCCGCCCGCACCGGACACCCCCTGCCGCACCGTGTCCCCTCCCGGGCCACCGGGAGCCCCCCGGGCCCGCTCCTGTCCCCCCCCCCCGTCCCCGCTGTCCCTCGGTGTCCCCGCCGTCCCCCCCTCCGCCCTTCAGCACCCGGGACGGGGCCGGTACGAGGGGGTCAGGGGGTGTCAGCGCCTCCTCCGCGCTCCCCGAGCTCTCCGCCGCCGCCGGGCCCGCCCGCCCCGCCGGGGCCCCCGGCACTCACCGGACCGGGCCCCGGGGCGCGCCCGCGGGGCCGCTCCCGCTCAGCGCCGCCGCCGCCGCCGCCGCGCCGGGGCCATGGTGACCTGAAGAGCCGCCCCGGAGCCCCGCCCGCTCCCGCTCCGAGTCCCGCTCCTGCTCCCGCTCCGAGTCCCGCTCCCGGTCCCGGTCCCGCCGCCTGCGCCGCTCCGGCCGCTCCCCGCCCCCTCCCGCCGGCGGGGCCTGACTACGTCACGCCGCGCGCGACCGGCCCGTCGCCGACATCTTGAGGGGGCGGCGGTGGCGAACGGGGGCCGCGGCGGCGATGAGGGGCCCGGTGAGGAAGCGGGGCCCGGCGGGGAAGCGGGAGGAGCCGCCGCCGCCGCCGCCGCCATGTTGGGGCCGCCCCCGTCCCCGCGCCCGCCCCGCCGGAGCCGCCGCCGCCGCCCTCCGCCCCGCGCGCGGCGATGACGTCAGCGGACAGGCCGCGCCGCCATCTTGAGAGTGGCGGGGTTGTGTGGCAGAACCTTCCGGGAGGGCGGGAGCGGCGCGGGGATTGCGTCATCAGAGCGCGACGGCGGCGCCGCTCCGCCATGTTGGGCGAGTGAGGGGAAGGTCGGGGCCGCGGGAGCCGGGGCTGTGTCACTGTCCCCAAAGTGTCCCCAAAGGGATCCAAAGGGAGCCAAAATGTCCCCAGAGTGTCCCCAAAGGAACCTGGGGCTGTGTCACTGTCTCCAAAGGGGTCACTGAGACAGTCAGAGCCACCACGGGGCCACCAAGAGCCACTGGGGCCACCAAGCGCTACCCCAGGAAAAGCCAAGAGGCCACCAAGGAGCCACAAAAGGGAGCCAAGGGGCCACCAAGGCCACCATGGGGCCACCACAAGGAGCCACCAAGGGCCACCACAGAGCCAGGGGCCATAAGGCCACCAAGGGGCCACTACTGGGACAGCCAGGGCCACCAAGGGCCACCAAAAGCCACCACAGGGCCACCAAAAGCCACTGGGGCCACCAAGTGCCACCCCAGGAGGAGCCCAGTGGCCACCAAAGGAAGCCAGGGGCCACGAAGGCCACCAAGAGCCACCACAGGAGGAGCCAAGGCCACCGTGGGGCCACCATTGGGACAGTCAGGGCCACCAAAGCCACTTTGGGGCCACCAAGGGCCACCCCAGGAGTCCCCGAGGCCACCACGGGGCCACCAAAAGGACCCAGGGGCCACTGAGGCCACCATGGGGCCACCACAGGAGGAGCCGAGGCCACCAAGGGCCACCAAAAGCCACGGGGGCCACCAAGGGCCACCGCAGGAGGAGCCGAGGGGCAGCCAAAGGGGGCGGGGCGCTGCCGTGGCCACGCCCCTTTCCCAGGCCACGCCCATAAATGCGGCCACGCCCCTCAGGCCACGCCCACCCCGAGCGATGGGACCCGCCGGGAACTTCGGTGAGAGCGGGACCCCCAAAATATCCCTGAAAATATCCCAAAAAATCCTAAAACCGCTCTGGGATCCCCAAAATCCGACCGGGATGGGACCCCCCAAAATCCCCCAAAATATCCCAAAATATCCCAAAAATACCTAAAAACCGCTCTGGGATCCCCAAAATCCGACCGGGATGGGAGCCCCCAAAATCCCCCCCCAAAATATCCCAAAATTCCCCAAAAACCGCTCTGGGATCCCCAAATCCGCCGGGATGGAGCCCCAAAACCCCCAAAAACCTCAAAACCCAAAAACTAAACCCTGGGATCCCTCAAAATCCGACCGGGATGGGAGCACCCCAAAAAAACCCCAAAAAACCCCCAAAACAGCCCAAAAACCGCCCTGGGACCCCCAAATCTGCTGGATGGGATCCCCAAAACTCCCCAAAAACCCAAACTGCCCAAAACCGCCCTGGGATCCCCCAAAATCCAAACCCAAAACGCCCTGGGATCCCCAAAGACCCCAAAAAACCCAAAAACCCCAAAACGCCCTGATCCCCAAACCCCCAAAAATCCAAAACCCAAAACCGCCCGGGACCCCAAAACCCCCCAAAACCCCAAAACCCAAAACCGCCCTGGACCCCAAAATCCCTCCCAAAACGCCGGACCCCAAAACTCCACCCCAAATCCCCCCCAAAAACAACCCAAAATACCCCCAAATCGCCCTGGGACCCCCAAAACCCAAAACCCGCCCAGGACCCCCAAAACCCAAAACACCCCAAAAACCGCCCCGGAACGCCCCAAAAAAATCCCAAAACACCCCAAAAAACGCTCCGGGATCCCCAAAAAACCCTAAATATCCCAAAAAACGCCCCAGGATCCCCAAAAAACCGATCCGGGACCCCCCAAAAAAACCCAAACACCCCAAAAACCGCCCCGAGACCCCCCAAAAAACCCAAAATCGCTTGGAGCCCCAAAAAACCCCAAAACCGCTCCTGGGACCCCCAAAAAACCCCAAAAACCCCCAAAACCGCCCCGGGACCCCCCAAAAACCAACCAAAACTGCCCCAAAATCTCCTAAAAAAGCCCCAAATACCCCAAAAACAGCCCCGGGACCCCCAGAAAACCCCAAAAATCTCCCTAAAAAAAAATCTGAAATACCCCAAAACCTCCCCAAAAATCTCCCAAAAATCTCCCAAAAAACCACCCCAGGACCGCCTAAAAAAACCCCAAAAATCTCTTTAAAAGCCCCAAAACCCCAAAATCTCCCCCCCAAAAAACCTGCTCGGGATGGGAGCACCCCCAAAAAAAATCTAAAAAACACCAAAATATCCTAAAAAAAACCCCAAAAACCGTCCCGGGATCCCCCCCCAAAAAAAACGAAATTCACCAAAAATGCCCCTAAAAAAAACCTTAAAAAAACCTCTAAAAAAAACCCTAAAAAAACCCCAAAATCTTCTCCGGGACCCCCCAAAATTCCTCTGAAACTTCCGAAAAAAAAAAAAAAAATAGAATTACCTCAAAAACCCCAAAATCTGCCCAGGACCCCCAAAAAAAAACCCCCAAAAAATCCTAAAAATCCGCCCCGGGACCCCCCTCGTGCCTAAATTTCCCCAAATTTGGGGAGGGGTCCCCAAAATTCGACACCCCAAAATCTCTCCCTCCCCCACCCCCAAATAACGGTTCCCGCCCTCCCCCACCCCCGCCGTGCCTCAGTTTCCCCAATTTTTTTTTTTTTGTTTTTGGGTTTTTGGTTTTTTTGGAAGTCTCGCCCATCCGGACCCCTCCCCCACCCCCCTCCCCAAATTTTTTGGGGGGGGCCCCTCCCCTCCCCCCCCCGCGCGTTTTTTTCTTTCCCACGGTTGAAAGGGGAAGTGGGGGAGGGGCGGCTCCCAGTTGGGGGAACTGAGAGGGGGGAGGGGATTGAGGGGGGGAGGGGCGGGGGTCCCCAAAATTTTTTTTAGGGGGGTCCCGAGCTCGCTGCCCCTCCCCCAACCCGGGATTTTGGGATTTTATTTTTTTTGGGGGGGGTGGGGGAGGGGCCACACCCAGCGCTTCCAGTTTGGAGGGAATTTTGGGGAGGTTCGTGACGTCACCACCAAAAAAAAAAAAAAAATTTAGGGTTTGGAACGGAAATGAGAGCGGGGGGGGCGCCCGTGACGTCACAACCGCGCCAAATTTGGCTGAGTGGGGGGAGGGGCGATATCAACAAATTTTTTTTTTTTTTGGGGGCGCTCCCAGTTGGGGAGGGACACGGGGGGGAGGGGTCAAGGCTGCCCCTCCCCCAAATGTCACAGCCCCTCCCCTCCCCCCCCCTCCAGGGTTGGTTTGGTTCGTGCTGGGCGCGCTCCGCCCCTCCCCCCCCGCGGCCGGTGAGGTTTGGGGGGGGAAATTTGGGGGTTTGGGGTTTTTTGGGGGTTTTGGGGTTTTTTGGGGTTTTTTTGGGGGGGATTTGGGGGTTTTTTGGGGGGGTTTTGGGGGAAAGAATTTGGGGTTTTTTGGGGGGTTTTGGGGGAAAAAAAATTTTGGGAGTTTTGGGGTTTTTTCGGGAGGGATTTGGGTTTTTTTGGGGGGAAAGATTTAGGGGTTTTGGGGGTTTTTGGGGGGTTTGGGGTTTTTTGGGGGGGGCTTGGAGGGAATTTGGGTTTTTTTGGGGGGGATTTGGGGTTTGGGGAGGGATTTTGGGCTTTTTTGGGGGGGATTTGTTTTTTTGGGGGGAGGATTTGGAGTTCTGGGAGGGATTTGGGGGGAAGATTTGGGATTTTGGGGGGAAGATTTGGGATTTTGGGGGGGTTTGGGATTTTGGGGGGTTTTGGGGGAGTTTGGGGGGAAGAATTTGGGGTTTTTTGGGGTTTTGGGGGGAAAAAAATTTGGGAGTTTTGGGGTTTTTTCAGGAGGGATTTGGGGTTTTTTGGGGGGAAAGATTTGGGGTTTTGGGGGATTTTGGGGGTTTTTGGGGGATTTGGGGTTTGGGAGGAAAGATTTGGGGTTTTTGAGGGTTTTGGGGTTTTTGGGGGTTTTGGGGTTTTTGGGGGCTTGGAGGGGGAATTTGGGGGTTTTTTTGGGGGATTTGGGGTTTGGGGAGGGATTTTGGGCTTTTTTGGGGGGGATTTGTTTTTTTGGGGGGAGGATTTGGAGTTCTGGGAGGGATTTGGGGGGAAGATTTGGGATTTTGGGGGATTTGGGATTTTGGGGGATTTGGAGTTTTGGGGTTTTGGGGAGTTTGGGGGAAGAATTTGGGGTTTTTTGGGGGTTTTGGGGGAAAAAAATTTGGGGGTTTTGGGGTTTTTCGGGAGGGATTTGGGGTTTTTTGGGGGGGGAAGATTTGGGGGTTTGGGGGGTTTTTGGGGGATTTTTGGGGAGTTTTGGGGGATTTGGGGTTTTGGGGAGATTTGGGATTTTGGGGTTTTTTTTTGGGGGAGTTTGGGGGGAAGATTTTGGGGTTTGGGTGGGAATTTGGGTTTTTTGGGGGAGAGAATTTGGGGTTTTTTGGGGAGAGAATTTGGGGTTTTTGGGGGAGAGAATTTGGGGTTTTTTGGGGGTGATTTTGGATTTTTGGGGCGATTTGGGGGATTTGGACGATTCTTTCAGATTTTGGGATATTTTGGGGTGGGAATTTGGGTTTTTTGGGAATTTGTGACCCCCCCTCCCCTCCCCTCCCCTCCCCCCAGGGCAGGAGCAGCCGTGTCACCCCCTGAACAGCAGCCACTGCCAGTGTCCCCCCGGGTACCAGGGACCCCCCTGGGAGCAGCTCGGGGACAGCCTGGGGGCGCTCTGCGAGGGTAACTGGGAGCACTGGGAGCACTGGGAGCCACTGGGAGGGGTTTGGGGGATACTGGGAGGGACTGGGAATGGACTGGGAATGGGATAATGGGGACTGGGAGGGACTGGGAATGGGATAATGGGGACTGGGAGGGACTGGGATGGACTGGGAGGGGTTTGGGGGATACTGGGAGGGACTGGGAATGGACTGGGATGGACTGGGAGGGACTGGGAATGGGATAATGGGGACTGGGAGGGACTGGGAGGGGATTGGGAGGGACTGGGAATGGGATAATGGGGACTGGGAGGGAACTGGGATGGACTGGGAGGGATTGGGAGGGACTGGGAATGGACTGGGATGGACTGGGAGGGACTGGGAATGGGGTAATGGGAAGTGGAAGGGAACTGGGAGGGACTGGGAGGGGTTTGGGGTGAACTGGGATAGACTGGGAATGGGATAATGGAGACTGGGAGGGAACTGGAGGGAACTGGGAGGGGCTGGGAGGGGTTTGGGGGGAAACTGGGAGGGGACTGGGAGGGGATTGGGAGAGGATTGAGGGCACTGGGAGAGGACTGGGAATGGGATAACGGGAACTGGGAGGGACTGGATGAAACTGGGGAGGGAACTGGGAGGGGATTGGGAGGGAAATAGGCAGGACTGGGAGGGACTGGGAATGGGACTGGGAGGGGATAATGGGAACTGGGAGGGACTGGGAATGGGACTGGGAGGGACTGGGAGGGACTGGGAGGGGATTGGGGGCACTGGGAGGGACTGGGTTTGACTGGGAATGGGATAATGGGAATTGGGAGAGGACTGGGAGGAACTGGGATGAACTGGGTTGGACTGGGGATGAACTGGGATGAACTGGGATGAACTGGGAACGGGATAACGGGGACTGGGCTATGGGGGGGGGCTCAGTGCTGAATTTTGGGGTCCCCCCCAGTGACCCCTCCCCTCCCCCCCCCCAGACATCAACGAGTGTGTGAGGGAGGGGCCCCTGCCCTGCCCCCCCTTCCAGAGCTGCTACAACACCGAGGGGGGGTTCGGCTGTGACTGTTACCATGGTTACCGGCGGGTGTACCCCAACAACGGCACCGGGACCCCCAAAAATGGAACTGGGACCCCCAAAAACGGCACCGGGACCCCCGAAAATGGAACTGGGACCCCCGAAAATGGAACCGGGACCCCCGAAAACGGCTCCGAGCCCCCCTTTTACTGTGAAGGTCAGAGACCCCCCCAAACCCCAAAATTATCCCTCAAAAAACCCCAAAATCTCCCCAAAAATCCCACCCAGGAAACCCTAAAATTCCCCAAAATTCTCCCAAAAAAACCCCAAAAATTCCCCCAAAAATCCCACCCAAGGAACCCCAAAAATCTCACCCAAGGAACCCAAAATCCCCCAAAATTCTTGCCCAAAAAACTCCAAAATCCCCCGAAAATCCCACCCAAGGAACCCCAAAATTCCCCCAAAATTCTCCCCAAGGGAAACCCAAAATACCCCCAAAAATCCCCCGAAATTCCCACCCAAGGAACCCCAAAATCCCCCCAAAAATCCCACCCAAGGAACCCCAAAATCCCCCCCAAATTCTCCCCGAGGAACCCCAAAATCCCCCCAAAAATCCCACCCAGAAACCCCAAAATCCCCCCAAAATTCTCCCCAAGGAACCCCAAAATCCCCCCAAAAATCCCACCCAAGGAACCCCAAAATCCCCCCAAAAAATCCCACCCAGAAACCCCAAAATCCCCCCAAAATTCTCCCCAAGGAACCCCAAAATCCCCCCAAACCTCCCTGACCCCCCCCCAAAAAACCCCAAACCCCCCAAGGACCCCCCAAAACTCTCCCTGGGAACCCCCAAATTCCCTCCCCTCCCCCTCCCCCCCCCTCCAAAGCCCCTCCTCAATATTTTGGGGTGTTCTCCCCAGTTTTGGGGTGTTCCCCCCAATTTTTGTTGAATTCTCCCCAATATTTTGGGGTGCTCTCCCCCCAGTTTTGAGGATTCTCCCCAATATTTTTTGGGGTGTTCCCCCCAATATTTTTTGGGGTGTTCCCCCCAATATTTTTGGGGGGGTTTCCCCCCGATATTTTGGGAATTCTCCCCAATATTTTTGGGGGTGTTCCCCCCAGTTTTTGGGGGGTGCTCCCCCTGATATTTTGGGGTGCTCCCCTCCCCCACCTCTGACCCCTCCCCCCCCCGCAGATGTGGACGAGTGCACCGAGGTGGGGGAGGGGCTGTGTGGGGGGAGGGGCCTCCTGTGCCTCAACACCCCCGGGAGCTTCGAGTGTCACTGTCCCCCCCCCGGGGGACCCCCGGACCCTGACACGGGGGAGTGCCCAGGTGAGACCCCGCCCCAAAATACCCAAAATCCCCAAAAAATCACCCCAAAAATCCCCCTGAAAATCCCCCCAAAATCAGCCCCAAAATCCCCCAAAAAATCACCCCAAAAATCCCCCTGAAAATCCCCCAAAATCAGCCCCAAAATCCCCCAAAATCCCCAAAAAATCACCCCAAAAATCCCCCTGAAAATTCCCCCAAAATCAGCCCCAAAATACCCAAAATCCCCCCAAAAAATCACCCCAAAAATCCCCCTGAAAATCCCCCAAAAAATCAGCCCCAAAATCCCCCAAAATCCCCAAAAAATCACCCCAAAAATCCCCTGAAAATCCCCCAAAATCAGCCCCAAAATCCCCCAAAATCCCCAAAAAATCACCCCAAAAATCCCCTTGAAAATCCCCCAAAAAATCCTCCCAAAATACCCCAAAAATCCCCAAAAAATCACCCCAAAAATCCCCCTGAAAATCCCCCAAAAAATCGGCCCCAAAATCCCCAAAAAATCACCCCAAAAATCCCCAAAATACCAAAAATCCCCCAAAAATCACCCCAAAATCGCCTTGAAAATCCCCCAAAAAATCCCCCCAAAATACCCCAAAAATCCCCAAAAAATCACCCCAAAAATCCCCCTGAAAATCCCCCCAAAATCAGCCCCAAAATACCCCAAAATCCCCAAAAAATCACCACAGAAACCCCAAAATACCCCAAAATCCCCCAAAAATACCCCAAAAAATCCCCCCAAAATACCCTAAAAATCCCAAAAAAATACCCAAAAATCCCCAAAAAATCACCCCAAAAATCGCCTTGAAAATCCCGCTAAAATCACCCCTAAAAACACCCAAAAATCCCCCAAAAAACCCCCAAAATGCCCCAAAAAAATCCCCCAAAACCCCCCCCAAAATACCCCAAAAAAACCCCAAAATCCCCCCAAAATATGCCAAAAATCCCCCAAAAGCCCCAAAAATACCCCAAAAATCCCCCCAAACCATCCCAAAAATCCTTCCAAAAGTCTCTTGAAATTCCCCCCAAAAATCAGCCCCAAAATACCCCAAAAATCAAAACCCCCCCAAAATCCCCAAAAAAACCCCAAAAATCCCCCCCAAAATACCCCAAAAAATCCCCCCCAAAAATCGCTTGAAAATCCCCCCAAAAATCAGCCCCAAAATACCCCAAAAAACCCCCAAAATCCCCAAAAATTCAACCCAAAAATCCCCAAAATCACCCTAAAAAAGCCCAAAAATTCAGCCCCAAAATTCCCAAAATCAGCCCAAAAATTGCCCTGGAAAATCCCAAAAATTTAACCCAAAAATCCCCAAAAATTGCCCAAAAAAACCCCAAAAATTCAACCCAAAAATTCCCAAATTCAGCCCAAAAATCACCCCAAAAATTGCCTTTGGGGGTTTTGGGGTTTTGGGGATTTGTTTTTTTGGGGGCTTGGGTGGGAATTTGGGGTTTTTTGGGGGGATTTGGGGTTTGGGGAGGGATTTTGGGCTTTTTGGGGATTTGTTTTTTTGGGGGGAGGATTTGGAGTTCTGGGAGGGATTTGGGGGGAAGATTTGGGATTTTGGGGGGATTTGGGGGAGTTTGGGGGGAAGAATTTGGGGGTTTTGGGGGGAAAAAAATTTGGGAGTTTTGGGGTTTTTTCGGGAGGGATTTGGGGCTTTTGGGGGAAAGATTTGGAGTTTTTTGGGGGGATTTGGGGGATTTTGATGATTCTTTCCGATTTTGGGGGGTTTTTTGGGTGGGATTTTGGGTTTTTTGGGGGGAGAATTTGGGGATTTTTTGGGGTAATTTGGGGGTTTTTTGGGGGGCAATTTTGGGTTTTTGGGAAGGATTTGGGTTTTTGGGGTGGAGGATTTGGGTTTTTTTGGGGTGATTTGGGTTTTTTTGGGGTGATTTGGGGATTTTGATGATTCTTCCAGAATTTGGGGTTTTTTTGGGTGGGAATTTGGGGTTTTTTGAGTAGAAATTTTGGGTTTTTTGGGTGGGAATTTGTGATTTTTTTGAGTGGGAATTTGGGGTTTTTTGGGTGGGAATTTGGGATTTTTGGGGGGATTTGGGGGATTTTGATTATTCAGATTTTGGGATTTTTTTGGGGTGGGATTTTTGGTTTTTTGGGTGGGATTTTGGGATTTTTGGGGGATTTGGGGGATTTTGATGATTCTTTCAGATTTTGGGTTTTTTTGAGAGAGATTTTGGGTTTTTGGGGCGATTTTGATGATTCAGATTTTTGGGATTTTTTTTTGGGTGGGAATTTGGGGATTTTTTGGGTGGGAATTTGGGGATTTTTTTGGATGGAAATTTGGGGGTTTTTTGGGTGGGAATTTTGTTTTTTTTGGGTGGGAATTTGGAGTTTTTGGGGATTTTGATGATTCAGATTTTGGGTTTTGTTTTTGGGTGGGAATTTGGGGTTTTTTGGGGGTGGGATTTTGGGTTTTTTTTTGGGTGGGAATTTTGGTTTCCGGGGCGATTTGTGGGATTTTGATGATTCAGATTTTGGGATTTTTTTGGGTGGAAATTTGGTTTTTTTTGGGTGGGAATTTTGGTTTTTTTGGGTGGGAATTTGGAGTTTTTGGGGATTTTGATGATTCAGATTTTGGGATTTTTTTGGGTGGGAATTTGGGATTTTTTGGGGGGGTGATTTTGGATTTTTGGGGCGATTTGGGGGATTTTGACGATTCTTTCAGATTTTTGAGGATTTTTTTTTTGGGTGGGATTTTGGGATTTTTTTTTTTTTTTTTTGGGTGGGGTTTTGGGTTTTTTTTTTTTTTTTTTTGGGTGGGATTTTGGGATTTTTTTTTTTTTTTTTTGGGATTTTGGGATTTTTGGGATTTAGACCCCCTCCCCTCCCCTCCCCCCAGGGCAGGAGCAGCCGTGTCACCCCCTGAACAGCAGCCACTGCCAGTGTCCCCCCGGGTACCAGGGACCCCCCTGGGAGCGGCTCGGGGACAGCCTGGGGGCGCTCTGCGAGGGTAACTGGGAGCACTGGGAGCACTGGGAGCCACTGGGAGGGGTTTGGGGGATACTGGGAGGGACTGAGAATGGACTGGGATGGACTGGGAGGGGATTGGGAGGGACTGGGAATGGACTGGGAGGGGTTTGGGGGGAACTGGGAGGGACTGGGATGGACTGGGAGGGAACTGGGAGGGATTGGGAGGGACTGGGAATGGGATAATGGGGACTGGGATGGACTGGGATGGGACTGGGAGGGACTGGGTTTGACTGGGAATGGGATAATGGGAACTGGGAGGGACTGGGATGGGACTGGGAGGGGTTTGGGGGGAACTGGGAGGGGACTGGGATGGACTGGGAGGGATTGGGAGGGACTGGGAGAGGACTGGGAATGGGATAATGGGGACTGGGAGGGACTGGATGAAACTGGGGAGGGAACTGGGAGGGGATTGGGAGGGAAATAGGCAGGACTGGGAGGGACTGGGATGGACTGGGAGGGGATTGGGGGCACTGGGAGGGACTGGGTTTGACTGGGAATGGGATAATGGGAATTGGGAGAGGACTGGGAGGAACTGGGATGAACTGGGTTGGACTGGGGATGAACTGGGATGAACTGGGATGAACTGGGAACGGGATAACGGGGACTGGGCTATGGGGGGGGCTCAGTGCTGAATTTTGGGGTCCCCCCCAGTGACCCCTCCCCTCCCCCAGACATCAACGAGTGTGTGAGGAGGGGCCCCTGCCCTGCCCCCTTCCAGAGCTGCTACAACACCGAGGGGGTTCGGGTGTGACTGTTACCATGGTTACCGGCGGGTGTACCCCAACAACGGCACCGGGACCCCCAAAAACGGCACCGGGACCCCCAAAAATGGAACCGGGACCCCCGAAAATGGAACTGGGACCCCCAAAAACGGCACCGGGACCCCGAAAACGGCACCGGGACCCCAAAATGGAACCGGGACCCCAAAAGCGGCTCCAGGACCCCCAAATGGCACGGGACCCCCCAAAAATGGCACCGGGACCCCCGAAAACGCTCCGAGCCCCCTTTTACTGTAGAAGGTCAGAGACCCCCAAACCCAAAATTATCCTCAAAAACTAAATCCCCAAAAATCCCACCCAGGAAACCCCAAAATCCCCCCAAAATTCTCCCAAAAAACTCCAAAATTCCCCCAAAAATCCCACAAAGAGGCCAAAATCCCCCAAAATCCCCAAAAATCCACCCAAAGAACCCCAAATCCCCCAAACCTCCTGACCCCCCAAAAACCCCAAATCCCCCGAGACCCCCAAAACTCCCTAGGAACCCCAATTCCCTCCCCCACCCCTCCAAGCCCCTCCTCAATATTTTGGGGTGTTCCCCCCAATTTTGGGGTGTTCCCCCCAATGTTTGTTGAATTCTCCCCAATTTTTTGTGGGACTCTCCCCAGTATTTTGGGGGTGCTCCCCCGAATATTTTTGGGGTGTTCTCCCCTTTTTTTGGCGTGCTCCCCCCAATATTTTTGGGGTGTTCTCCCCTTTTTTTTGGGGTGTTCCCCCCAATATTTTTGGGGTGTTCTCCCCCAGTTTTTGGGGTGATATCCCCTTTTCTGGGGGTGCTCCCAATATTTTTGGGGTGTTCCCCCCAATATTTTTGGGGTGCTCCCCCCAATATTCTGGGGTGCTCTCCCCTTTTTTTGGGGGTGTTCCCCCAAATATTTTTGGGGTGTTCCCTCCATTTTTGGGGTGTTCTCCCCTTTTTTTGAGGTGTTCCCCCCAGTTTTTTTGGGGTGTTCTCCCTAGGTTTTTGGGGCGTTCCCCCCAATATTTTTGGGGTGTTCTCCCCAGTTTTGGGGTGTTCCCCCCAATTTTTGTTGAATTCTCCCCAATATTTTGGGTGGTTCTCCCCAATATTTTGGGGTGCTCTCCCCCCAGTTTTGAGGATTCTCCCCAATATTTTTTGGGGTGTTCCCCTAATATTTTTGGAGTTTCCCTGATATTTTGGGAATTCTCCCCAGTATTTTGGAGGTGTTCCCCAGTTTTTGGGGGTGCTTCTGATATTTTGGGGCGCTCCCCCCCCCCCCACCTCTGACCCCTCCCCCCCCCTGCAGATGTGGACGAGTGCGCCGAGGTGGGGGAGGGGCTGTGTGGGGGGAGGGGCCTCCTGTGCCTCAACACCCCCGGGAGCTTCGAGTGTCACTGTCCCCCGGGGCCCTGACCCACACGGGAGTGCCCAGGTGAGACCCCGCCCCAAAATCCCCCAAAATCCCCAAAAAAATCACCCCAAAAATCCCCTTGAAAATCCCCCAAAATCGGCCTCAAAATACCCCAAAATCCCCAAAAAATCACCCCAAAAATCCCCTTGAAAATCCCCCAAAATCAGCCCCAAAATACCCCAAAATCCCCAAAATCACCCCAAAAATCCCCTTGAAAATCCCCTAAATCAGCCCCAAAATCCCCAAAAAATCACCCCAAAAATCGCCTTGAAAATCCCCCCAAAATCAGCCCCAAAATACCCCAAAAACCCCAAAAATCACCCCAAAATCCCTTGAAAATCCCCCAAAAATCAGCCTTAAAATCCCCAAAAACACCGAAAAATCACCCCCAAAATACCCCAAAAAAATCCCCCAAAAACACCCCTGAAAAAACAAAAAAATCCCCCACAAAATACCCCAAAAATCCCCCCAAATCCCCCCAAAATACCCCAAAAGTGCCTCCCAAAATACCTAAAAATCCCCAAAAAATCCCCCCAAAAATCCCCCCCAAAATACCCCAAAAAATCCCCAAAATACCCAAAATCCCCAAAAATACCCCAAAATCCCCAAAAATCACCCCAAAAATCGCCTTGAAAATCCCGCAAAAATCACCCCTGAAAAAACCCAAAAATCCCCAAAAAAACCCCCAAAATACCCCAAAAAAATCCCCAAAATACCCAAAAATACCCCAAAAACCCCCCAAAATCCTCCCAAAATATATAAAAATCCCCCAAAAGCCCCAAAAATACCCCAAAAATCCCCCAAACCATCCCAAAATCCTTCCAAAGTCTCTTGAAATTCCCCCAAAAATCAGCCCAAAATGCCCAAAATACCCCAAAAATAAAAAAAAAAAAAAACCAAAATCCCCAAAAAAACCCAAAAATCCCCCCAAAATACCCCAAAAAATCCCCCAAAAATCGCTTGAAAATCCCCCAAAATCAGCCCAAAATACCCCAAAAAACCCCAAAATCCCCAAAAAATTCAACCCAAAATCCCCTAAATCAGCCCTAAAAAGCCCAAAAATTCAGCCCCCAAAATTCCCAAAATCAGCCCAAAAATTGCCCTGCAAAATCCCAAAAATTTAATCCAAAACTCCCCAAAAATTGCCCAAAAAAACCCCAAAAATTCAACCCAAAAATTCCCAAATTCAGCCCAAAAATCAGCCCAAAAATTGCCCTAAAAAACCCCAAAATTCAGCCCAAAAATCCCCAAAATCACCCCCAAAAAACCCAAAAATTCAACCCAAAAATTCCCAAATTCAGCCCAAAAATCACCCCAAAACCCCCAAAATCCCCCAAATTTCCTGTCCCATGACCCCAGCCCCACCCTTGGCCCCCCCAAATTTATCCCGGGGACCCCAAAAACCCCCAAAATTTCCCCAAAAATCCTCCGAAATTTGGGGGCGGCTTCAGCCACGCCCCTTTTTTTGTGGCCCCGCCCCTCTGACCACGCCCCTCCCCCAGCGGTTCCGGTGCCCCCCGAAATCTGCGGCGAGGAGGAGGTGAGGGGGGGGGGACCCCAAAATTTGGGGAGGGGGGACCCCAAAATTTGCGATTGGGGGAGGGGTCTTAAGTTGTGGGGGAGGGGCCTAAATTTGGGGGGACCCCAAAATTTTGGGGACCCCCTGAGCTTCCCCCCTCCCCCACCCAAATTTTAGGGGGAGAATTGGGGACCCCAAATTTTGGGGGGTGGGAGGGGGGACCCCAAATTTGGGGAGGGGTCCCAAATTTCGGGGGGGGGAGAGTTTCCAAATTTGGGGGAGGGGTCACGAGGGGATCCCCAAATTTGGGGAGATCAGGGTGGGGTGGGGGGGGGGGAGGTTCCCAAATTTTTAGGAGGGTGAGAATTGGGGGGACCCCAAATTTAGGGGGGGAGGGGTGGGATTGATGAGGGGGGACCCCAAATTTTGGGGAGAGGGTCCCAAATTTTGGGGGAGTGTCCCCAATTCTGCAGAAACCCCTTTTTGGGGGTTGGGTTTCCTCTCATTCTGGGGGATCCCCGAAGATTTGGGGGTCCCCAAATTTTCGGGGAGGGGTCCCAGGATTTTGGGGGGGTCCCTGGATTTTGGGGGGTCCCTCTGAGCCCTCCCCTCCCCTCCCCCCCCCAGGGCTGTGATTTGGGGGAGACCCTGACCCGGATTTCGGAGGAGCTGAGGGGGGGGCGCGACCCCCTGAGCGTCCTCAAGGTTTGGGGGATTTTGGGGGCCCTGGGGGATTTTTGGGGGTCCTGGGGATTTTGGGGGGGGTCCGAGTTTTGGGGGTTCTGGGAATTTTGGGGGGCCCTGGGGGGATTTTGGGGGGTCCTGAGACGGTTTTGGGTGGATTTGGGGCAGTTTTGGGGGGTCCCAGGTGGATTTTGGGGCCGTTTTTGGGGATTTTTGGGCAGTTTTTGGGATATTTTTGAGGTGATTTTGGGATTTTGGGCAGATTTTGGATATTTTGGATTTTGGGATATTTTAGGGGATTTTGGGATATTTTGGGATTTGAATTTTGGGGATTTTAGGGCATTTTGGGGCAGTTTTAGGATATTTTGGGAGTGATTTTGGATATTTTGGGATATTTTTGGTGATTTTGGAGATATTTTGGGCATGTTTTGGGATTTTGGGATGATTTTGGGATATTTTGGGGAGTTTTTGGGTATTTTGGGATATTTTGGGATATTTTGGGATTTTGATTTGTGGTTTTGGTGATTTTGGGATATTTTGGGATATTTTGGAAATTTTGGGTATTTATGGGATTTTTGAGGAGCTGTTTTAGGGGAATTTTGGAGGTGATTTTGGGATATTTTGGGGATTTTGGGATAATTTTGGGATATTTTGGGATATTTTTGGGGTGATTTTGGGATATTTTGGTATTTATGGGAGTTTTGTAGGAGTTTGTGGTGGGATTTTTTGGGATATTTTGGGCATTTGGATTTTGGGAATTTTGGATATTTGGGATTTTTGGATGTTTGGTCATCATTTGGAGGTGATTTTGGTATGTTTGGACTATTTTGAGGGTATTTTGGGATATTTTGGGATTGATTTTGCCGAGCGCTCTTGGTGATAGTTGGTTTGGGGATATTTTGGGATTTTGGGGTGGATTTTGGGTGATATTTGGGATATTTTGGACATTTTGGGTATATTATGGGATGCTTTGTCCCCAGGAGCTGCTGGCCGTACTGGACCGCCCAGGGATTTTGGGGATTTTGGGCTTTTTTGGGCATTTTGGGGATTTTGATTGGATATTTTGGGCATTTTGGGTAGACATTTTGGGTATATTATGGGATGTTTTGTCCCCCCAGGAGCTGCTGGCCGTGCTGGACTCCGCCCTGGCCGTTCCCGGTCCGGCGCCCCCTCCCCCCGCGCTGGCCGCGCTCCTGGGCAGCGCCGAGCGGCTGAGCCGGGCAGCGGCCGCGGGGCTGGCGCGGGGACACGGGACAGTGCCACCAACGGTGCCACCAGCAGCGTCACCAACGTCACCTCCGCGCGCTCGGGTAACCCGCGGTGACGGCTGTGTCACCTGTGTGTCACCTGTGTGTCACCTGTGTGTCACCTGTGTGTGTCACCTGTGTGTGTCACCTGTGTGTCATTAATGTCACCTGTGTGTGATCTGTGTGTCATTAATGTCACCTGTGTGTCACCTGTGTGTCACCTGTGTCACCTGTGTCACCTGTGTGTGATCTGTGTGTCGTTAATGTCACCTGTGTGTCACCTGTGTGTGTCACCTGTGTGTGTCACCTGTGTGTCATTAATGTCACCTGTGTGTGATCTGTGTGTCGTTAATGTCACCTGTGTGTCACCTGTGTGTGTCACCTGTGTGTGTCACCTGTGTGTCATTAATGTCACCTGTGTGTGATCTGTGTGTCATTAATGTCACCTGTGTGTCACCTGTGTGTGTCACCTGTGTGTCATTAATGTCACCTGTGTGTCACCTGTGTGTGATCTGTGTGTCATTAATGGCACCTGTGTGTCACCTGTGTGTCACCTGTGTGTCATTAATATCACCTGTGTGTCACCTATGTGTGATCTGTGTGTTATTAATGTCACCTGTGTCACCTGTGTGTGATCTGTGCGTCATTAATGTCACCTGTGTGTCACCTGTGTGTGTCACCTGTGTCAGCCCAATGTCACCTGTGTCACCCCAATGTCACCAGCGTCACCTCTGCGCGCTCAGGTAACACCTGAGTGACACCTGAGTGACACCTGAGTGACACCTCTGTGTGTCACCTGTGTGTCACCTGTGTTACCTGTGTGTGTCATTAATGTCACCTGTGTGTCACCTGTGTGTCATCAATGTCACCTCCTGTCACCTGTGTCACCTGTGTGTCACCAGTGTCAGCTCCCCCCGCTCAGGTAACCCTGAGTGTCACCTCTGTGTCATTGATGTCACCTGTGTCCCCTCCTGTCCCCTCCTGTCCCCCCAACCCCCAGGACACGCCCTGTCCCCTCCCCCACCCCAGTGCCACCCTCCCCCCGCCATTTCCTGTCCCCTCCTGTCACTTCCGGCCACTTCCTGTCCCCTCCCTGCCGCCTCTTGTCACCTCTGCCACACCCAGGGGTGGCACTGCCACTGTCCCCAACCCGGGGGTGGCACTGCCACTGTCCCCAACCTGTCCCTGTCCCCAGGGGTGGCACAGGGAGGTCGCAGTGTGTCATTGCCATTGTCACTGTCTTTGTCCCCAGCCCTGTCCCTGTGTCCCTGTCACACACAGGTGACACTGTCACTGTGTCACTGTCACTGTGTCACTGTCCCTGTCCCCAGCCCTGTCCCTGTGTCCCTGTCACACACAGGTGACACTGTCCCTGTGTCACTGTCACTGTGTCACTGTCCCTGTCCCTGGCCGTGTCCCTGTCACACGCAGGTGACACTGTCCCTGTCCTTGTCCCCAGCCCTGTCCCCAGCCCTGTCCCTGTCACACGCAGGTGACACTGTCCCTGTCCTTGTCCCCAGCTCTGTCCCTGGCTCTGTCCCTGTCACACGCAGGTGACACTGTCGTTAATTTTGGGGGAATTTCAGGTGAATTTTGGGTCATTTCAGGGGGGATTTTGGGGTAATTTTGGACAAATTTGGATAATTTTGGACAAATTTGGATAATTTTGGATAATTTTGGATAATTTTGGATTATTTTGGATAATTTCTCTCTGCTCGCCCCAGGTCTCTCCCTGGTGGCCCTGGGGGTTATTTTGGGATAAATTCGGATTATTTTGGATAATTTTGGATTATTTTGGATAATTTTGGATTATTTTGGATAATTTTGGATTATTTTGGTCTCTTTTTCTCTCCTCGCCCCAGGTCTGTCCCTGGTGGCCCTGGGGGGTTATTTTGGGATAAATTCGGATTATTTTGGGATAAATTTGAATAATTTTGGATAATTTTGGATAATTTCTCTCCGCTCGCCCCAGGTCTGTCCCTGCTGACCCTCGGGGGGTTATTTTGGGATAAATTCGGATTATTTTGGATAATTTGAATAATTTTGGATAATTTTGATTTATTTCTCTCCACTCGCCCCAGGCCTGTCCCTGGTGGCCCTGGAGGGGATTTTGGGATAAATTCGGATTATTTTGGATAATTTGAATAATTTTGGATTATTTTGGATAATTTTGGATAATTTCTCTCTGCTCGCCCCAGGTCTCTCCCTGGTGGCCCTGGGGGTTATTTTGGGATAAATTCGGATTATTTTAGATAATTTTGGGATAATTTTGGTCTCTTTTTCTCCACTCGCCCCAGGTCTCTCCCTGGTGGCCCTGGGGGTTATTTTGGGATAAATTCGGATTATTGTGGGATAAATTTGGATAATTTTGGATAATTTTGGATAATTTTGGATAATTTCTCTCTGCTCGCCCCAGGTCTCTCCCTGGTGGCCCTGGGGGTTTATTTTGGGATAAATTCGGATAATTTTGGGATAAATTCGGATTATTTTGGATAATTTGAATAATTTTGGATAATTTCTCTCCGCTCGCCCCAGGTCTGTCCCTGGTGGCCCTGGGGGGTTATTTTGGGATAAATTCGGATTATTTTGGGATAAATTTGAATAATTTTGGTCTCTTTTTCTCCGCTCGCCCCAGGTCTGTCCCTGGTGGCCCTGCTGACCCTCGGGGGTCTCCCCGCCGCCCTCCAGGGGGGTCCCCCCGTGCGCTGGGGGTGGGGTCGCCCCTCCCCTCCCCTGCCGCCGGGGTGCGCTGTCCCCGCCCAGCGGCTCCTGTCGCCCGTGGCCACCGCGCTGGTGGCGGGAGGGCCCCGCGGCAGCCCCGCGGTGACGCTGCGGTTCCGGCACCCGGCCCCGGTCAGTGCCCCCCGAAACCGGGGGGGGACCCCGAAATATGGGGGGGAGGAGGGGAACCGAAAAGGAGGGGACTCGGGAAAATGGTGGGGGGGGGGGAACTGGAAAATGGGGTGGGAGGACCCCAAAAATGGGGGACATCCCGAAATATGGGGGACACCCCGAAATATGGGGGGAGGGGGCTTAAAGTGGGAGGGGCCGAAAATGGGAGTTGAACCCAAAATTGGGGGGAGGGGACCCTGAAAATGGGGGACCTGAAAATGGGGGGAACTGGAAAATGGGGTGGAGGACCCTGGAAACCGGGGGACACCCTGAAATATGGGGGGAGGAGGGAACTCGAAAATGGGGGGACTGGAAAATGGGGTGGGAGGACCCCAAAAATGGGGGGGGGACACCCCGAAATATGGGGGGAGGGGGCTCAAAGTGGGGAGGGGCCGAAAATGGGACTTGGAACCCAAAATTGGGGGATTGGAAATAGGGAGGAACCCAAAAATGGGGAGGGGACCCGAAAATGGGGGAACTCGAAAATGGGGTGGGGGACCTAAAAACCCGGGGGGACCCCAAAATGGGGGCGGGTAACCTAAAATGGGGGAGGGGGAACCGAAATGGGGAGGGGGGACCCCAAAATGGGGAGGACCCCAAAAACTGGGGGGGGGGAGGGGCTGGAATCTGGGGTTAGGGACCCCAAAATTGGGGAGGGGAGCAGCACTGAGCCCAAAAATGGGGAGGGGGACCCCAAAAACGGGACCCCAAAAACGGGACCCTGAAAGGGGGAGGGGCACTGGGGGGGTTTGGGGACCCCCCCCGACCCCCTCTTTGCCCCTCCCCCAGGACCCCAAATTGGGGGGGAGGGTCCTCTGCGCCTTCTGGGAGCCCCGGGAGGGGCGCTGGGACACGGGGGGGTGTCGGGAGGTGCCCCCCAAAAACGGGGACCCCCCCCCGGGGAGCCCCCCCGGCACCGTCTGCGCCTGCGACCACCTGACGAGTTTCGCTGTGCTGCTGGCCTTTAACGAGATCCAGGTACCCCAAAAACACCCCAAAAACACCCCAAAAATATCCTGAAAACATCCCAAAAATATCCCTGAAATATCCTGAAAATACCCTAAAAATATCCCAAAAACCTGCCCCAAAATCACCCCAAAAATAACCTGAAAACATCCCAAAAATATCCTAAAAATATCTGAAAAATATTCCAAAAATATCCTAAAAATATCCTAAAAATATCCTAAAAAACTGCCCCAAAATCACCCCAAAATAACCCCAAAATCCCCTGGGGTGTCCCTGGTGGCCCTGGGGTGTCTCTGGTGGCCCAGGGGTGACTCTGGTGGCCCTGGGGTGACTCTGGTGGCCCTGGGGTGACCCTGGTGGCCCTGTCCCTGTCCCCAGGACCACTGGCTACTGGACCTGGTGGCTCTGGTGGCCCTGAGGGTGTCCATGGTGTCCCTGGAGAGTCACTGGTGGCCCAGGGGTGACTCTGGTAGCCCTGAGGGTGACCCTGGTGTCCCTGTCCCCCTCCCAGGACCACTGGCTGCTGGACCTGGTGACACAGGTGGCCCTGAGGGTGACTCTGGTGGCCCTGGGGTGACCCTGGTGGCCCAGAGGTGACTCTAGTAGCCCTGGGGGCGTCCCTGGTGTCCCTAGGGTCACTCTAGTAGCCCTGAGGGTGACCCTGGTGTCCCTGTCCCTGTCCCCAGGACCACTGGCTGCTGGACCTGGTGACACAGGTGGCCCTGGCCGTGTCCGTGGTGGCCCTGGTGGCCTCGGCCGCCACCTTCGCCCTGTGCCGGGCGGTGGCCGAGCCTCGGCGAACGCTGCAGCTGCACCTGAGCCTGAGCCTGCTGGGGGGGAACCTGGGCTTCCTGCTGGGCATGGATGGTGGCCAAAATCCGGTACTGGGGGCACCTGGGCTTCCTGCTGGGGATGGATGGTGGCCAAAATCGGTACTGGGGGAACCTGGGCTTCCTGCTGGGCATGGATGGTGGCCAAAATCCGGTACTGGGGCACCTGGGCTTCCTGCTGGGATGGATGGTGGCCAAAATCGGGTACTGGGGGAACCTGGGCTTCCTGCTGGGCATGGATGGTGGCCAAAATCCGGTACTGGGGAACCTGGGCTTCCTGCTGGGCATGGATGGTGGCCAAAATCCGGTACTGGGGGCACCTGGGCTTCCTGCTGGGCATGGATGGTGGCCAAAATCCGGTACTGGGGGAACCTGGGCTTCCTGCTGGGCATGGATGGTGGCCAAAATCCGGTACTGGGGGAACCTGGGCTTCCTGCTGGGGATGGATGGTGGCCAAAATCCGGTACTGGGGAACCTGGGCTTCCTGCTGGGCATGGATGGTGGCCAAAATCCGGTACTGGGGAACCTGGGCTTCCTGCTGGGCATGGATGGTGGCCAAAATCCGGTACTGGGGGAACCTGGGCTTCCTGCTGGGCATGGATGGTGGCCAAAATCCCGGTACTGGGGAACCTGGGCTTCCTGCTGGGCATGGATGGTGGCCAAAATCCGGTACTGGGGGAACCTGGGCTTCCTGCTGGGCATGGATGGTGGCCAAAATCCGGTACTGGGGGAACCTGGGCTTCCTGCTGGGCATGGATGGTGGCCAAAATCCGGTACTGGGGCACCCTGGGCTTCCTGCTGGGCATGGATGGTGGCCAAAATCCGGTACTGGGGCACCCTGGGCTTCCTGCTGGGCATGGATGGTGGCCAAAATCCGGTACTGGGGCACCCTGGGCTTCCTGCTGGGGATGGATGGTGGCCAAAATCCGGTACTGGGGGCACCTGGGCTTCCTGCTGGGCATGGATGGTGGCCAAAATCCTGGGTACTGGGGAACCTGGGCTTCCTGCTGGGCATGGATGGTGGCCAAAATCCGGTACTGGGGAACCTGGGCTTCCTGCTGGGCATGGATGGTGGCCAAAATCCGGTACTGGGGGAACCTGGGCTTCCTGCTGGGCATGGATGGTGGCCAAAATCCGGTACTGGGGGCACCTGGGCTTCCTGCTGGGCATGGATGGTGGCCAAAATCCGGTACTGGGGCACCCTGGGCTTCCTGCTGGGCATGGATGGTGGCCAAAATCCGGTACTGGGGCACCCTGGGCTTCCTGCTGGGCATGGATGGTGGCCAAAATCCGGTACTGGGGCACCTGGGCTTCCTGCTGGGCATGGATGGTGGCCAAAATCCGGTACTGGGGGAACCTGGGCTTCCTGCTGGGCATGGATGGTGGCCAAAATCCGGTACTGGGGGAACCTGGGCTTCCTGCTGGGCATGGATGGTGGCCAAAATCCGGTACTGGGGGAACCTGGGCTTCCTGCTGGGCATGGATGGTGGCCAAAATCCGGTACTGGGGGAACCTGGGCTTCCTGCTGGGCATGGATGGTGGCCAAAATCCGGTACTGGGGCACCCTGGGCTTCCTGCTGGGCATGGATGGTGGCCAAAATCCGGTACTGGGGGCACCTGGGCTTCCTGCTGGGGATTGATGGTGGCCAAAATCCGGTACTGGGGGAACCTGGGCTTCCTGCTGGGCGTGGATGGTGGCCAAAATCCGGTACTGGGGGAACCTGGGCTTCCTGCTGGGCATGGATGGTGGCCTGTGTCACTGTCACTGTGTTACTGTCACGGTGTCACTGTCACTGTGTCACTGTTACTGTGTCACTGTCAGTGTGCCACTGCGTCACTGTGTCACTGTGTCACTGTCACTGTGTCAATGTCACTGTCACTGTGTCACTGTCACTGTGTCACTGTCACTGTCACTGTGTCACTGTCACTGTCCCCTCTCTCCCAGGTTACCTGCACAGTCACAGTGGTTGTTCTCCACCTGTGTTACCTGTCGGCGTTCTGCTGGATGGCGCTGCAGGGGTTACACCTGTGTCACTGTGTCACTGTCACTGTCACTGTCACTGTGTCACTGATGATGTCCCCAATGTCTCCTGTCCCAGGTTACCTGCACGGTGACAGCCATAGCCCTACACCTGTGTTACCTGTCGGCGTTCTGCTGGATGGCGCTGCAGGGGTTACACTGTGTCACTGTCACTGTGTCACTGTGTCACTGTGTCACTGTCACTGTCCCCTCTCAGGTTACCTGCACAGTCACAGCCATAGCCCTGCACCTGTGTTACCTGTCTGCGTTCTGCTGGATGGCGCTGCAGGGGTTACACCTGTGTCACTGTCACTGTGTCACTGTGTCACTGTGTCACTGTCACTGTCCCCTCTCTCTCAGGTTACCTGCACGGTGACAGCCATAGCCCTGCACCTGTGTTACCTGTCTGCGTTCTGCTGGATGGCGCTGCAGGGGTTACACCTGTGTCACTGTGTCACTGTGTCACTGTGTCACTGTCACTGTCCCCTCTCTCAGGTTACCTGCACGGTGACAGCGGTTGTTCTCCACCTGTGTTACCTGTCTGCGTTCTGCTGGATGGCGCTGCAGGGGTTCCACCTGTACGTGCTGCTGGTTCAGGTGTTCGCCCCGGCCTGGCTGCGCCCGCGGCTGCTGCTGGCCCTGGGCTACGGACCCCCGGCGCTGGTGGTGGCCGTGGCTGCGGCCGTGTTCCCCAGGGATACGGCACCGATCAATAGTGAGTGATCAATAACCATCAATAGTGATCAATAGTGATCAATAGCCATCAATAGCGCTCAGCCCCCGGCGCTGGTGGTGGCCGTGGCTGCGGCCGTGTTCCCCCAGGGATACGGCACCGATCAATAGTGAGTGATTGATAGTGATCAATAACCATCAATAGTGATCAATAGTGATCAATAGCCATCAATAGTGATCAATAGTGATCAATAACCATCAATAGTGATCAATAACCATCAATAGTGATCAATAGCGCTCAGCCCCCGGTGCTGGTGGTGGCCGTGGCTGCGGCCGTGTTCCCGCAGGGATACGGCACTGATCAATAGTGAGTGATCAATAGTGATCAATAACCATCAATAGTGATCAATAACCATCAATAGTGATCAATAACCATCAATAGTGATCAATAACGATCAATAGTGATCAATAGCGCTCAGCCCCCGGTGCTGGTGGTGGCCGTGGCTGCGGCCGTGTTCCCGCAGGGATACGGCACCGATCAATAGTGAGTGATCAATAGTGATCAATAACCATCAATAGTGATCAATAGTGAGTGATCAATAGTGATCAATAACCATCAATAACCATCAATAACCATCAATAGTGATCAATAGTGAGTGATCAATAGTGATCAATAACCATCAATAACCATCAATAGTGATCAATAACGATCAATAGTGATCAATATCCATTGATAGCGATCAATAGTGATCATCAATAACCATCAATAGTGATCAATAGTGAACAGGAGGGCAGCTACAAAGGCTCCCAGTCCCTCCCAATCCCTCCCAATCCCCTCCCAGTCCCTCCCAGTCCCTCCCAGTCCATCCCAGTCCATCCCAGTGCCCCCAGTCCCTCCCAGTCCCCCAGTCCCTCCCAGTCCCCCCCAGTCCCTCCCAGTCCCCCCCAGTCCATCCCAGTCTCGTTCCAGTTGCTGGCTCTCTCTGCGCCGCGGTTTCCGCTGGAGCTTCCAGGGGCCCGTGATCGTCATCACCGCGGTGAGGGGACACTGAGTGTCACCTGTGTCACCTGTGTCACCCTGTGTCACCTGAGTGTCACCTGTGTCACCTGATTGTCACCTGAGTGTCACCTGTGTGTCACCTGTGTGTCACCTGAGTGTCATTAATGTCACCTGTGTCACCTCTGCCACACCCTTGTCGCTTCCAGTGTCATCCCCAGTGTCACCCTGATGTCACTGTCCTCTGCCAGGTGTCCCCAGTCCCCCCAATATCCCCAGTGTCCCCACTGTCCCCAGTGTCCCCAGTGTCCCCACTGTCCCCACTGTCCCCAGTGTCCCCAATGTCCCCAATGTCCCCACTGTCCCCACTGTCCCCACTGTCCCCAGTGTCCCCAATGTCCCCAATGTCCCCAATGTCCCCACTGTCCCCAGTGTCCCCAATGTCCCCAGTGTCCCCAGTCCCCCCAATGTCCCCTGTCCCCACTGTCCCTGTGTCCCCAGTGTCCCCACTGTCCCCAATGTCCCCAATGTCCCCAGTGTCCCCAGTGTCCCCTCAGTGTCCCCTCGCTGTCCCAGTGTCCCCAGTGTCCCCTCAGTGTCCCCTCGCTGTCCCCAGGCCAATGCCATCGTGCTCGTTGTCACCCTCTGGAAGTTGGTGCAGAAATTCAACGAGATCAACCCGGACACGGGACACCTGCGCAGAGTCCGGTGGGGACACTGGGGTTTTGAGGGACACTGAGGAACACCCAGGTTAGGACACTGGGGACATTGGGAGGACATTGGGGGACAGTAAGGGACACTGAGAACAGTGAGGACATTGAGGACACTGGGAACACTGAAAGGACACTGGGGGACACTGGGGGACAGTGGGGACAATGAGATTGGGGACATTGGGGACACTGGGATACTGGGGACATTGGGGGGACAGGGGGGACACTGGGGACATGGGACACCTGCGCAGAGTCCGGTGGGACACTGGGGACATTGGGGACACTGGGGGGACACTGGGGACACTGGGGACAGAGATGATATCAGGTGGCACAGGTGTGACACAGGTGACACTCAGGTGACACTGTCCTTGTCCCCAGGGTGCTGCTGGTGACATCCCTGGGCCAGCTGTCCCTGCTGGGCTCGGGCTGGGGACACTGGGTGATGTGACAGGTGTGACACAGGTGACATTAATGACACACAGGTGACATTTTTGTGTCCCCAGAGTCCTGCTGGTGACATCCCTGGGCCAGCTGTCCCTGCTGGGCTCGGGCTGGGGGGGTGACACAGGTGACATTAATGACACACAGGTGTGACAGGTGACACACAGGTGACATTAATGACACACAGGTGACACTCAGGTGACACTGTCCTTGTCCCCAGGGTGCTGCTGGTGACATCCCTGGGCCAGCTGTCCCTGCTGGGCTCGGGCTGGGGACACTGGGGTCCAGGTGACATTAATGACACAGGTGTGACAGGTGACACACAGGTGCATTAATGACACACAGGTGACACTCAGGTGACCAGCTGTCCCCCCTGCTGGTGCATCCCTGGGCCAGCTGTCCCTGGTGACACGGGCTGGGGGACACTGGGGGACACACAGGGTGACAGGTGTGACACAGGTGACATTAATGACACACAGGTGACACTCAGGTGACAATTCTCTGTCCCCAGGGTGCTGCTGGTGACATCCCTGGGCCAGCTGTCCCTGCTGGGCTCGGGCTGGGGACACTCCAAAAACACCCCAAAATCACCCCAAAAATGGAGCTGGGACCCCAAAAAACCCCAAAATCCCAAAAAAAACCCCAAAAAAACCCCCAAAAACGGGACCCAAAACGGGACCAAATCCACCCCAAACAGCCCCAGGGGCTGCTCATCTTCCTGTGCCACTGCCTGGGGCACCCCAAGGTACCAAAAACACCCAAAATCACCCCAAAAATGGAACTGGGACCCCAAAAAACCCCAAAATCCAAAAAAACCCCAAAAAAACCCCCAAAAACGGGACCCAAAATGCCCCAAATCCACCCCAAAAACGGCCCCAGGGGCTGCTCATCTTCCTGTGCCCCTGCCTGGGGCACCCCAAGGTACCCAAAAACACCCAAAATCACCCCAAAAACCCCAAAATCACCCCAAAATGGAACCAGGACCCCAAAAACCCAAAATCCAAAAAAAAAAAACCCAAAAAACTCCCCAAAAACGGGACCCAAAATGCCCCAAATCCACCCCAAAAACGGCCCCAGGGGCTGCTCATCTTCCTGTGCCCCTACCTGGGGCACCCCAAGGGACCCAAAAACAGCCCAAAATCACCCCAAAAATGGAACCGGGACCCCAAAAAACCCAAAAATTAAAAAAAGAAACCAAAAATGGGACCCAAAATACCCCAAAATCCACCCCAAAAATAGAACCGGGAGTCTAAAAACCAGTTTAAACTGGGAGGGTCCCAGTCCAAACTGGGAATTCCCAGTTCAAACTGGAAGGGTCCTGATCCAAACTGGGGGTTCCCAGCTCATAGTGGGTAATTTCCAGTTCCCCCAGTTCCCCCAGTCCATCCCAGTCCATCCCAGTTCCCCAGTTCCCCCAGTTCAATTCCCCCCAGTCCATCCCAGTCCATCCCAGTCCATCCCAGTCCATCCCAGTTCACCCAGTCCGTTGCAGGTCCGGGGCTGGTATCGCTCCCTGCTGTGCCCGCGCTCCCGGCCCTACTCCGAGTTCACCAGTCACACCAGTAACACCAGTAACACCAGTATGGGCCGTGTGCGGGGCTCCCAGTCACACCAGTGACACCAGTGACACAGGTGAGACATCCCAGTAACACCAGTAACACCAGTATGGGCCGGGCCCAGGGCTCCCAGTCACACCAGTGACACCAGTGACACAAGTGAGACATCCCAGTAACACCAGTAACACCAGTAACACCAGTATGGGCCGTGTGCGGGGCTCCCAGTCACACCAGTGCCCCCCCCCCAGTATCCCCAGTATCCCCAGTGCCCCCTCCCAGTATCCCCAGTATCCCCAGTAACCCTTCCCAGTATCCCCAGTATCCCCAGTAACCCTTCCCAGTATCCCCAGTAACCCTTCCCAGTATCCCCAGTATCCCCAGTAACCCTTCCCAGTATCCCCAGTATCCCCAGTAACCCTCCCAGTATCCCCAGTATCCCCAGTGCCCCTCCCAGTATCCCCAGTAACTCCCTCCCCTCCCCCACAGGTGCCGAAAATTCCAGGAAAATGGAAAATTCTGGAAAAAAAAAAACCAACGGAATTCTGGGAAACCCAACGGAATTCTGGGAAATTCGGGATTTGGGGAAAATTCGGGAATTTCGGGATTTTTGGGAAATTCGGGAATTTTGAGATTTTGGGAAATTCGGGATTTTTGAGATTTTGGGAAATTCGGGATTTTGGGAATTTTGGGATTTTTGAGATTTTGGGAATTTCGGATTTTTTGCCGCCCCTCCCCCACCTCAATAAAGAAAAACGAGTTCAGCTTTTGGGGCCAATTCCCAGAATTTTGGGGCGAATTCCCGGGATTTTGGGGTGGAATTCCAAAGATTTTCTGGATTCCAGGACTTTTTTTGGGGCAAAATTCCCGATTTTTGGGGTGAAATCTCGGGATTTTGGGGTGGAATTCCTGAGATTTTCTGGATTCCAGGAGAATTTTGGGGTGAAATTCCCATTTTTGGGGGGAAATTCCCAATTTTTGGGGTGAAATCCCAGGATTTTTGGGGTGGAATTCCCTTTTTTTTTTTTTTTTTTTTTTTTTTTTGTGGAATTCCCAGGATTTTGGGAAAAAAATTCCCAATTTTTGGGTGGAATTCCCAGGATTTTGGGGGGAATCCCAGGGATTTTTCTTTTTTTTTTTTTTTTTTTTTTTTTTTTTTTCCCTGAATTCAGACGATTTTGGGAATTTTTTTTTTTTTCCAAAGTTTTTTCAATTTTTTATTTCCAAAAATAAACTTTAAACCTCGCCCCTCCCCCACCCCCAAAACCCCCCCTGGGACCCCCAAAATCCCCCCCAGGACCCTTTTTTTGGGGGGGGGGGGAGAACATCCCAAAAAATCCCGATTTTTTTCGGGGGGGGGGGGGGTCTCAATCCCAAATTTTTGGGGAGGGGGGTCCCAGGCGGCTCCAAAATTTTGGGGAGGGGTCCCAGCCCATCTGGAATTTGGGGAGGGGTCCCAGATGAGCCTCTCCTCAAATTCGGGGGTGGTCTCACCCCTCCCAGAGCCCCCCAAAAATCTCCCCAAAATCCCCCCCTGGACGAGTCCAACCAAGCCCCTCCCCCCGAGGGGTCCCCAAATTTTTGGGGAGGGAGGTCCCAGACGATTCAGAATTTCCCCCAAAATCACTCCCATGCTCCAGATGTTCCTCGGACACACCCCAAAATTTGGGTCGGGGGTCTCAGATGAGTCCCGGAATTGGGTCGGGGGTCTCCGCTGAGGGTCGGAATTGGGTCGGGGGTCTCAGATGAGCCTCTCCTCGAGGTGGGGTACCAGAGGGGGGTCTCAGCCCCTCTAGACCCCCCCAAAATCACTCCCACGCTCCCGATGTTCCTCGGACGCACCCCAAAATTTGGGTGGGGGTCCCAAATAATCCCCAAATTTTGGGTCGGGGGTCTCAGACGAGTTTCGGAATTTGGGGAGGGGTCTCAGATGAGCCTAAAATTTTGGGGAGGGGTCTCAGATGAGTCTCTCATTGAGGTGGGGGGGTCCCAGACCCCTCTGGACCCCCCCAAAATCACTCCCACTGTCCCGATGTTCCTCGGATGCACCCCAGAATTTGGGTCGGGGGTCCCAGATGAAGCCCGGAATTTGGGGAGGGGTCTCCGCTGAGTCCCGGAATTGGGTCGGGGGTCTCAGACGCGTCCCGGAATTGGGTCGGGGGTCTCAGATGAGCCTCTCCTCGGGGGGGAGGCGCAGCGGGGGCGGCCCGGGGGGGTTTCCCCTGGCGCCCCCCCCCAGCTCCTCGCGGCTGGGCCGGTACGAGCCCTCGGTGCGGCGCTTCTCGCGCAGGCGCAGAGCGGCCACGAGCAGCAGCGCCAGCAGCGCCAGCGCCCCCAGACCCCCGAACACCACCGAGAGCGCCACCACCCCCGCGGGCTGGGGAAAAACGGGGGGCAGGGGAAAAAAAACATTAAAATCTCATTAAAAATCCCATTAAAATCCAATAAAAATCCCATTAAAATCCCGTTAAAAACCGCATAAAAATCCCATTAAAAATCGCATTAAAATCCCATTAAAAACCTCAAAATCCCCCAGCAGCGCCAGCGCCCCCAGACCCCCAAACACCACCGAGAGCGCCACCACCCCCGCGGGCTGCGGGCACACAAAAAATACCATGAAAATCACATTAAAATCACATTAAATCCCATTAAAATCCCGTTAAAAATCCCGTTAAAAATCCCATTAAAATCCCATTAAAAATCCCATTAAAATCACATTAAAAACACCATAAAAATCCCATTCAAAATCGCATTAAAATCCCATTAAAAACACCATTAAAAATCGCATAAAAATCTCATTAAAATCCCCATTAAAAACCGCATAAATATCCCATAAAAATCTCATTAAAAACCGCATAAAAATCCCATTAAAAACACCATAAAAATCCCATTAAAATCCCCCAGCAGCGCCAGCGCCCCCAGACCCCCGAACACCACCGAGAGCGCCACCACCCCCGCGGGCTGCGGGCACACAAAAAATACCATTAAAATCACATTAAAATCACATTAAAAACACCAAAAAATCGCATAAAAATCCCATGAAAAACCGCATTAAAATCCCGTTAAAAACACCATAAAAATCCCATTAAAATCCCGTTAAAAACACCATTAAAACCCCATTAAAAAACCGCATAAATATCCCATAAAAATCCCATTAAAATACGCACCAAAATCCCATTAAAATCCCATTAAAATCCCATTAAAAATCACATTAAAATCACATTAAAAACACCATAAAAATCCCATTAAAATCCCATTAAAATCCCATTAAAAACCGTATAAATATCCCATAAAAATCCCATAAAAATCCCATTAAAAACCCCATAAAAATCCCATTAAAATCACATTAAAAACACCATAAAAATCCCATTAAAATCCCATTAAAATCCCATTAAAAATCCCATTAAAATCCCATTAAAATCCCGTTAAAAACACCATAAAAATCCCATTAAAATTCCATTAAAATCCCATTAAAATCCCGTTAAAAATCCCATTAAAATCCCATTAAAAATCCCATTAAAATCCCATTAAAATCCCATTAAAAATCCCATTAAAATACCAATAAAAACACCATAAAAATCCCATTAAAATTCCATTAAAATCCCACTAAAATCCCATTAAAATCCCATTAAAAACCGCATTAAAATCCCATTAAAATCCCATTAAAACCGCATTAAAATCCCAATAAAATCCCATTAAAAACCCCCCAAAATCTCCCCAGGACCCCTCAAATCATCCCCAAGTAGCCCCAGGACCCCCCAGTTTCCCCCCCAGGACCCTCCCAGGAACCCCCAAATTCCACCCTAAACCCCCCCCTAGTACCCCCCAAAAATCCCCCAAAAATCCCCCAAAATCCCCGCCAGACCCCCAGGACCCCCCAAATTCTCCCCAAATCCCCCCAGATACACCCAGGACCCCCAAATCCCCCAAATTCCTCAGGACCCCCAAAATCCCCCAAATCCCACTCCAAAATCCCCCAGGACCCCCCAAAATCCCCCCAAATCCCCCAAACCCCCCAAATCCCCATAGGACCCCCCAAAATCCCCCAGGACCCCCAAAATCCCCCAAAATCCCCCAAAATCTCCCCAAGTTCCCCCAGGACCCCCAAAATCCCCAGGACCCCCAAAATCCCCCCTCCCCCACTGACCGAGAGCCCCCCCCCGTGGGGGGCGGTGCCGTTCCCGGTCCCGTTGCTCAGACTGGGGGGCTGGGGGAATTTGGGGGTCCTGGGGTCCTGGGGTTCGGGACCCCAAAATCCCCCAAAATTTACCTTTGCTCAGGTGAGTCCTGCCCCCCAAAAAAACAGCCCCAAAATTCTCCCCAAAATCCCCCAAGGACCCCCCCCAAAATTCCCCCCAGGTCACCCCAAATTCCCCTGGGACCCCCAAAATCCCCCAAAATCCCACCCAGACCCCCCAAAATCTGCCTTGGGAACCTCTGGAACCCCCAAATCCTCCCTAGGACCCCCAAATCCCCCTGGGGACCCCCAAATCCCCCAGACACCTGGGACCCCAAATTCCCCCCTCAAGTCCCCTGGAACCCCAAAATCTCAGACCCCCAAAATCACCCTAAATCCCCTCCAGACCCCAAATCCCCTGGACCCCCAAATTCCTCCCAGCGGCCCCAACCCCCTTGGGACCCCCCAAAATCCCTCCAGAGCCCCCAAAATCCCCTCTGACCCCCCAAAATCCCCCCAAAATCCCCTCCAGACCCCCCCAAATCCCCCAAATCCCCCCCCCCCCGTACGTACCATGGGCCAGGGCCAGCGCCAGGGGGGGAGGGGCGGCGGCCATGGGGGGTCCGGGGGGGTCCTGGGGGGCCCCGGGGCCTGGGGGGACACGGCAGGGACCCCAAAATTATCGGGGGGACCCCAAAATTAGCAGGGGACCCCAAAATCACTGGGCAGGGACCCCAAAAAATACCGGGGGACCCCAAAAAAAAAAAAATCTGGGAAACCCCAAAATCACCTGGGGGACCCCAAATGTACCTTGGGTACCCCAAATCCCCCCCGGGACACACCTGGGACCCCCCAAAACACCCCCAGAGCCCCCCAAAATCCACCTGGGACCCCCCAAAATTCACCCGGGACCTCCCTAAGACCACCTGGGACCCCCCCCCAAACCTCCCAAAATCGACCTTGGACCCCCCAAATCCCCCCAAAACTTCCCCAGACACCCCGAAATCCACCTGGAACCAACCCGGACACACCTGGGACCCCCCAAATCCCCCCCAAACTCCCCCAGATCCCCCCAAATCCACCTGGGAATGCCCCACTCACACCTGGGAGCCCCCGAAACTTCCCCGGAGCCCCCCAAAACCCACCCAGACCCCCCCAAAATCCACCTGGGAACCCCCCAAAATCCAGCTGGGAACCCCCAGAACTCCCATGGACCCCCCAAAACTTCCCCGGACCCCCCCAAACTCACCTGGGACCCCCCAAATCCACCTGGGACCAACCTGGACCCCCCAAAACCCACCCAGACCCCCCCCAAAATCCACCAGGGACCCCCCAAAACCCACCTGGGACCCCCCGGACACACCTGGGACCCCCCAGATCCCCCCAAAACTCCCCCAGACTCCCCCAAATCCACCCCGGACCCCCAAAACCCACCCAGACCCTCCCCCAAACTCCCTGGGAGCCCCGGACACACCTGGGACCCCCAAAACTCCCCCGGACCCCCTCAAACTCACCTGGGACCCCCGGACACACCTGGGACCCCCAAATCCATTCCGGACCCCACAAAACCCACCCAGCCCCCGAAATTCACCTGGGACCCCCAGAAACTCCCCGGACCCCCAAATCCACCTGGGACCAACCCGGACACACCTGGGACCCCCCAAAACTTCCCCAGACCCCCCCAAACTCACCTGGGACCCCCCAGACACACCTGGGACCCCCCCAAATCCACCCCGGACCCCCCAAAACCCACCCAGCCCCCCCCGAAATTCACCTGGGACCCCCCGAAACTTCCCCAGACCTCCCCCAAACTCACCTGGGACCCCCCGGCCACACCCAGGACCCGCCCAACCCCACGAACCCCGAAACTCCCAGGACCCCCGGGACCCCTCCCCAGGTGACCCCGCCCCCCCCAGGACCTCCCGGACCCCCAAAATCCCCCGGGACCCCCAAAGCCCCGCCCCTCCCCCCTCACCTGTCCCGTTCCTTTCCCGTCCTTCCGGGGCCGCTCCCGAGGCCCCGCCCCTCGTCACGTGACCGCGCCGGGGCCACGCCCAGCCCGTACCTGGGGCCAGGCCACGCCCGCACCTGGAGGGGGCGGGGCTTGGTCAGGCCACGCCCCTTTTCCTTTTAAGGCCACGGCCCGTTGAGGGTGGTTACGTCATCGGGAATGAATGCGTTACGTCATCGGGAGCGCCGCCCCCGCGCATGCGCGCGGAGCCCAAAGCGGCTCCGAGGGCCCCGGGAAGGGACCCGAAAATCCGGGAACCCCCAAAAAAATGAACCCAAAAATCGGGGAACCCCCAAAAATTGAACCCAAAAATTGGGGAACCCCAAAAATCGGGGAACTCCCAAAAAATAATCGGGGAACCCCCAAAAATGAACCCAAAAATTGGAGAACCCCCAAAAAATCGGCGAACCCCAAAAATTGGGGAACCCCCAAAAATCGGGGAAACCCCAAAAATGAACCCGAAAATCGGAGAATTCCCAAAAATTGGGGAACCCCCAAAAATGAACCTAAAAATTGGGGAACCCCCAAAAATCGGGGAACCCCCAAAAATCGGGGAACCTCCAAAAATTGAACCCAAAAATTGGGGAACCCCAAAAATCGGGGAACTCCCAAAAAATAATCGGGGAACCCCCAAAAATGAACCCAAAAAATTCAGGGGTCTCAAAAATCGGGGAAACCCCAAAAATTGGGAAACCCCAAAAACGAACCCAAAAATTGGGGAACCCCAAAAAATCGGGGAAACCCCAAAATGAACCCAAAAATTCAGGGGTCTCAAAAATCGGGGAACCCCAAAAAACGAACCCGAAAATCGGGGAAACCCCAAAAATCGGGGAACCCAAAAAATCAGGGAAACCCCAAAAATGAACCCAAAAAATCAGGGGTCTCAAAAATCAGGGAAACCCCAAAAATTGGGGAACCCCAAAAAATGAACCCAAAAATTGGGGAACCCCAAAAAATCGGGGAACCCCCAAAAATCGGGGAAACCCCAAAAACGAACCCGAAAATCGGGGAACTCCAAAAATCAGGGAACCCCCAAAATCGGGAACCCCCAAAAATGGATCCGAAAATCGGGGAACCCCCAAAAATGAACCCAAAAATTGGGGAACCCCCAAAAAATCGGGGAACCCCAAAAATCGGGGAACCTCAAAAATGAATCCGAAAATCAGGGAACTCCAAAAATCGGGGAAACCCCAAAAATTGGGGCAACCCCAAAAAACGAACCCGAAAATCGGGGAACCCCCAAAAATCGGGGAAACCCCAAAAATGGATCCGAAAATCGGGGAACCCCAAAAATCGGGGAACCCAAAAAATCAGGGAACCCCAAAAATGAACCCAAAAATCGGAGAATTCCCAAAAATCGGGGAAACCCCAAAAATGAATCCAAAAATTGGGGAACTCCAAAAATGAACCCCAAAATCGAGAATCCCAAAAATCGGGGATCCCCAAAAAAATGAACCCAAAAAATGAACCCCAAAATCGGGGACCCTCCCCAAAAATGAACCCCAAAAAAATCGGGGAATCCAAATTCGGGGAAACCCAAAAATGACCCCAAAAATCCTGGAACCGAAAAATGAACCCCAAAATCGGGGAACCCCAAAAAATGAACCCCAAAATCGGGGGGTTTCCCCATTTTTTTCATTTCCCCATTTTTTTGCAATTTCCCCATTTTTTCTTTATTTCCCCTTTTTTTTATTATTTTTTCTTTTTTTTTATTTCCCCATTTTTTATTTTTTCCCCATTTTTTTATTCCCCCTTTTTTCCTATTTCCCCTTTTTTTCCCCATTTATTTTCATTTCCCCATTTTTTTATTTCCCATATTTTTTTCATTTCCCCATTTTTTTATTTCCCCAAATTTTTTTATTTCCCCCTTTTCCCCCTTTTTTTATTTCCCCATTTTTTAATTTCCCCATTATTTTATTTCTCTTTTTTAAAAAATTTATCCATTTTTTAATTTCCCCCTTTTTTTATTTCCCCATTTTTTATTTCCCCATTTTTTTCCCCATTTCTTCCTATTCCCCCTTTTTTTTTATTTCACTTTTTTTTTCTTTTCTCATTTTTTCCTATTTCCCCATTTTTTTTATTTCCCCATTTTTTCCTTTATTTCCCCATTTTTTCCTTTATTTCCCCATTTTTTTATTCCCCCATTTTTTATTTCCCCATTTTTCCCATTTCCCCATTTTTTATTTCCCCATATTTTCCTTTTATTTCCCCATTTTTATTTCTTTTTTTTTTTTTTACCATTTTCCCCATTTTTTAATTTCCCCATTTTTTCCTTTATTTCCCCATTTTTTGTATTTCCCCATTTTTTTATTTCCCTTTTTTTTCCCCCATTTATTATTTCCCTTTTTTTTCCTATTTTCCCATTTTCCCCCATTTCTTTATTCCCCCATTTTTTATTTCCTCCTTTCCCCATTTTTCATTCCCCATCCCCCTTCCATCGCTTTCCCCCTCATTTTGAGGGAGGGTTTCTCCCCCTCCCCTCCCCGGTACCGCATTGAGGGGGTAGAGAGGGCGCGGCCACTGCAGCCAATCAGCGCTCGCCGCCCCCTCCCCCCCGCAGTGTCGCGATCTCTGTCGCGACAGCGCCGCTGCCCCCGCCCCCGCAGCGCCTCCAGGAGCCGGGTGGGTCCGGGGGGGGCCGGGGGGGTCCCCAAAATATTTTGGGGGGGTCCAAAAGGGGGGAGGGGCTAGGGGGAAGGGGAGGGGGCGGAGCCTTTTTGGGGGTCCTAAATTAGGGGGAGGGGCGGTTTTTGGGGGTCCGTGGATTTGGGGCCCTGAATGAGGGGGGCGTTTTTGGGGGGTCCCGGAGGATTTTGGGGGACCCTCAATGGGGGGGGGGGGCGTTTTGGGGGGGATTTTTGGGGTGATTTTTGGGGGTCCCGCAGGATTTGGGATTTTTTTGGGGGTCCTAAATTGGGGGGAGGGGCGGTTTTGGGGGTTCCGTGAATGTGGGGGCCCTAAATGGGGGCATTTTGGGGGATTTTGGGGGGATTTTGGGGGGTCCCAGGGGGTCCTAAATTGGGGGGCGCTTGGGGGATTTTGGGGGAGATTTTTTTGGGGGGAGGGGTCCGTGGGGGATTTTGGGGGGTCCCAGGTGAGTGGAGGCGATTTTTGGGGGGCGGTTTTTTTTGGGGGGGTCCCGGGGGATTTTGGGGGGCGGGGCGGTTTTTGGGGGGGTGGGCGTGGCTCTGATCCTTCCCCTCCCCCCCTCCCCCATTTTTGCCCCCCCCCAGGTGTTTTTTGGGGGGATTTTGGGGGGGGATTTTGGGGTCCCTCCCCTCCCCCACCATGGCCCCCCCCCGGCAGGACAAGCGCGGCTCCATCGTGCCCTGCGTGCTGCTCGTGGAGGTGAGGGGGGCACCCCAAAAATCACCCGGGGGCCCCAA
Source organism: Muscicapa striata striata (assembly GCA_030060385.1). Classification (NCBI taxonomy): domain Eukaryota; kingdom Metazoa; phylum Chordata; class Aves; order Passeriformes; family Muscicapidae; genus Muscicapa; species Muscicapa striata. The sequence goes on from JAREIS010000863.1 coordinate 70,972, forward strand.
AACTACCCGGGGGGGCCCCAAAAACCGCCGGGGACCCCAAAAATAACCTGGGGGCCCAAAATCACTCTGGGTTCTGGGGGGTCTCTCAGGATTTTGGGGGTCTCTCAGGATTTTGGGGTCCCCTGTCCCAGGTGGGGATTTTGGGGGGCACGGCGGCCCTCGCCCTTTGGGGGCTCTCTCAGGATTTTGGGGGTCCCTGGGTTCTGGGGGGTCTCTCAGGATTTTGGGGTGTCTCATTTTTGGGGTACCCCTTTCCCCCCCAGTTCGGGATTTTGGGGTCTCTCAGGATTTTGGGGTCCCCCTTTCCCCTGTCCCCCCCAGTTAGGGATTTTGGGGGGCACGGCTGCCCTCGCCCTTTGGGGGTCTCTCAGGATTTTGGGGGGTCTCTCATTTTGGGGGTCTCTCAGGATTTTGGGGTCCCCCTTTCCCCTGTCCCAGGTGGGGATTTTGGGGGGCACGGCGGCGCTCGCCCTTTGGGGGTCTCTCAGGATTTTGGGTACCCTTCCCCCAGTTCGGGATTTTGGGGGGTCTCTCAGGATTTTGGGGTGTCTCTCATTTTTGGGGTCCCCCAGTTAGGGATTTTGGGGGGCACGGCGGCCCTCGCCCTTTGGGGGGGGTTTTTGGGATTTTGGGGTGTCTCTCAGGATTTTGGGGTACCCTTTCCCCCCCAGTTAGGGATTTTGGGGGGCACGGCGGCCCTCGCCCTTTGGGGGGTCTCTCAGGATTTTGGGGTCCCCCTTTCCCCTGTCCCAGTTCGGGATTTTGGGGGGCTCTCTCAGGATTTTGGGGGGTCGCTGGGTTCTGGGGTGTCTCTCAGGATTTTGGGGTGTCTCTCAGGATTTTGGGGTACCCCTTTCCCCCCCAGTTAGGGATTTTGGGGGGCACTGCCGCCCTCGCGTACCAGCTGGAATTCACCGACGCTTTCCCGGTGCATTTCGGGGGGTTTTTCTGCCGCGACCCCGAGTTCGGGCGGCCGGACCCGGGACCGGCGGGGCGGAGCCGCGCGCCCCCCGCGCTGGTTTATGGGATGGCGGCGGCGGTACCGGCAATAACCGTGAGTTTGGGGTGAAATCGGCCAAAATTGGTTAAAAATGGTTAAAATGGGATTTTGGGGCGCTGGTTTATGGGATGGCGGCGGCGGTACCGGCCCTGACCGTGAGTGAGAATGGGGGAAAACCGGGGAAAATGGTTAAAAATGGGAAAAAATGGTTAAAATGGGATTTTGGGGCGCTGGTTTATGGGATGGCGGCGGCCGTACCGGCAATAACCGTGAGTGAAAATGGGTTAAAAACGGTTAAAAATGGTTAAAAATGGGATTTTGGGGCGCTGGTTTATGGGATGGCGGCGGCGGTACCGGCAATTACCGTGAGTGAGAATGGGTTAAAAACGGGGAAAAATGGTTAAAATGGGAAAAAATGGGTTAAAATGGTTAAAAATGGGTTAAAGATGTGTTAAAAATGGGTTTAAAACGGGATTAAAATGGGTTAAAAATGGGTTTAAAATGGGTTAAAGATGGGAATTTGGGGGAGTTAAAATGGTTAAAAATGGTTAAAATGGTTAAAATGGGATTTTGGGGCGCTGGTTTATGGGATGGCGGCGGCGGTACCGGCAATTACCGTGAGTGAGAACGGGAAAAAACGGGGAAAATGGTTAAAAATGGTTAAAATGGTTAAAAATGGGTTAAAGATGTGTTAAAAATGGGTTTAAAATGGGATAAAAATGGGTTAAAAATGGTTAAAAATGGGATTTTGGGGCGCTGGTTTATGGGATGGCGGCGGCCGTACCGGCAATAACCGTGAGCGAGAATGGGGGAAAAACGGGGGAAAATGGGAAAAAAATGGGATAAAAATGGGATTAAAATGGGTTACAAATGGGTTAAAAATGGTTAAAAAATGGGTTAAAAATGGGATTAAAATGGGTTAAAAATGGGAAAAAAATGGGTTTAAAATGGGTTAAAAATGGGTTTAAAATGGGATAAAAATGGCTTAAAAATGGGATTTTGGGGCGCTGGTTTATGGGATGGCGGCGGCGGTACCGGCCCTGACCGTGAGTTTGGGGTGAAAACGGGGGAAAATGGTTAAAAATGAGTTAAAAATGGGTTTAAAATGGGTTAAAATTGGTTAAAATGGGATTTTCGGGGGTTAAAAATGGTTAAAAATGGGAATTTTGGGGGTGTTAGAACGGGATTTTTTGGGGAAAAATGGGATTTTGGGGGTTTAAAAATGGGATTTTGGGGCGCTGGTTTATGGGATGGCGATGGCCGTGCCCGCCATTACCGTGATTGGAAATGGGTTAAAAACGGTTCAAAACCGTCAAAAACGGTTAAAAATGGTGAAAAATCGGATTTTGGGGATTTTTTTGGGGGGTCTCTGACCCCTCCCCCCCCCCCCCAGATGACCCTGGGGGAGCTCCTGGGCAGATTTTGGGGGGATTTGGGGAATTTTTTTGGGGGCGATTTTGGAGGAATTTTGGGATTTTTTGGGGGTTTTTTTTGCGGGGGGGGATTTTGGCGTTTTTTGGAGGGGATTTTGGGATTTTTTTGGGGGGGGGATTTGGGTTTTTAGGGGGATTTGGGGATTTTTTTGTTTTTTTTGGGGGAATTTTGGGATTTTTTGGGGTTTTTTTTATGGGGGATTTTGGCGTTTTTGGAGGATTTTGGGATTTTTTTGGGGGATTTGAGTTTTTAGTGGGGATTTTGGGATTTTTGGTTTTTGGGGATTTTTTGGGGGGATTTTTGGGATTTTTTTGGGGGATTTTTGGGCCGATTTTGGGGGATTTTGCGATTTTTTCTTGTGGATTTTTTTTTTGGGGGTCTCTAACCCTCCCTCCCCCAGATGACTCTGGGGGAGCTCCTGGGCAGATTTTGGGGGTCCCGGGGGGGTCGCGCCCCCCCCCAGCGCTGGAGCTGCTCCCGGGGGGCTCCGGCCCGGAGGCTCCTGAGATTCCTCGGTGAGGGGGAGGGGCACGGGGGGGTGGGGGAGGGGTTGGGGGCAATTTGGGGGATTTTGGGAATTTTGGGGGATTTTTGGGGGATTTTGGGCGAGATTTGGGGATTTTGGGGGGATTTGGGGGAGATTTCGGGAGAATTTTGGGGGGATTTTGGGAATTTTGTGGAGATTTTGGGGGGATTTGGGGAATTTTGGGGGGATTTTTGGGGGGATGTGAGGGAATTTTGGGGAATTTGGGGGGATTTTTGGGGAGATTTTGGGGAAAATTTTGGGGGGAATTTGGGGATTTTGGGGGATTTTGGGGGTATTTTGGGGAGATTTGGGAATTTTGGGGTATTTTGGGGGATTTGGGGGAATTTTTGGGGGTTTTTGAGGGATTTTGGGGAGAATTTTGGGGGAAGTTTGGGAATTTTGGGGGAGATTTGGGGAATTTTTGGGGAATTTTGGGGGATTTTTGGGATGACTTTGGGAATTTTGGGGGATTTTTAGGGGGATTTGGGGGAGATTTGGGGAGAATCCCCATTTTTCACCCCAAATTCCCCATTTTTCACACCCCAAAATCCCATTTTATCCCCCCAAAATCCCCAAAAACTCCCCCCCAAATCCCTTTTACACCCTAAAAATTTCCCCAAAAATCCCATTTTATCACCCAGAAATCCCCCCAAATTCCCCAAATTCCCCCTTTTTCACCCCAAAACCCCAAAAATCCCATTTTTCTCACCCCAAAAATCCCATTTTCACCCCCCAAAAATCCTATTTTACCCCAAATTCCCATTTTACCCAAATTCCCCTTTTTCACACCCCAAAAATCCCATTTTACCCAAATTCCCCATTTTTCACCCCAAATTCCCATTTTTCACCCCAAAATCCCATTTTTCACACCCCAAAAACCCCATTTTAACCCCCTCAAAATTCCCATTTTTCACACCCCAAAAATTTTCTTTTTCACCCCAAAAAATCCCATTTTACCCCCCGAAAATCCCCCTTTTCACCCCAAAATCCCATTTTCACACCCCAAAAATTCCCCTTTTTCACCCCAAAATCCCAAATTCCCGTTTTTACCCAAAAAATCCCATTTTTCACCCCAAAAATTCCCTTTTTCCCCCCAAAAAATCCCATTTTACCCCCCGAAAATCCCCTTTTTCACCCCAAAATCCCATTTTTACCCAAAATCCCCATTTTTACCCAAAATCCCCATTTTTCACCCCAAAATCCCATTTTTCACACCCCAAAAATTCCCCATTTTTCACCCCAAATTCCCATTTTTACCCAAAATCCCCATTTTTCACCCCAAATCCCAAAATCACCATTTTTACCCAAAATCCCATTTTTACCCAAAATCCCATTTTACCCAAAATTCCCATTTTTACCCAAAATCCCATTTTTACCCAAATCCCCATTTTTACCCAAAATCCCATTTCTCACCCCAACCTCCCCTCCCCCCCAGGTGTGTTCTCCTTCGGCCTCCTCTCCACCGCCATCTTCGCCAACGCCGGCCAGGTGGTTTTGGGCAGCCCCTCCCCCCACTTTCTGGCCGTCTGCCGCCCCAATTACAGCGCGCTGGGCTGCGCCCCTCCCCCCCCGGGCCCCGCCGCCCCTCCCCCACCGCAGTGGGTGGGGGTGGGGTGGGAGAGGGGCGGGCCCCCCTCCCCTCCCCTGCAGCGGGGACCCCCCGGCCGTGGCCGCGGCCCGGAGGGACTTTCCCTGCAAGGAGGCGGCGCTGGGCGCGTACGCAGGGACATTCGCCGGGGTGAGATAGAAAATAATTAAATTTTATATTTTTTATTGGGGTTAATTGGGGTTAATTTGGGTTAATTGGGTTCATTGGGTTAATTGTGGTTAATTGGGGATCATTGGGTTCATTGGGGTTCCCTGCAAGGAGGCGGCGCTGGGCGCCTACGCCGGGACCTTCGCTGGGGTGAGATAGAAAATAATTAAATTTTATATTTTTTATTGGGGTTAATTGGGGTTAATTGGGGTTCATTTGGGTTAATTTGGGTTAATTGGGGTTAATTGGGGTTAATTGGGTTAATTGGGGTTAATTGGGGTTCATGGGGTTCATTGGGGTTCCCTGCAAGGAGGCGGCGCTGGGGGCGCACGCCGGGACCTTCGCCGGGGTGAGATAGAAAATAATTAAATTTTTTATTTTTTATTTGGGTTAATTGGGGTTCATTGGGGTTCATTGGGTTCATTGGGGTTAATTGGGGTTAATTGGGTTAATTGGGTTAATTGGGTTAATTGGGGATCATTGGGTTCATTGGGGTTCCCTGCAAGGAGGCGGCGCTGGGCGCGTACGCCGGGACCTTCGCTGGGGTGAGATAGAAAATAATTAAATTTTATATTTTTTATTTGGGTTAATTGGGGTTAATTGGGTTAATTGGGTTAATTGGGGTTCATTGGGTTCATTGGGTTAATTTGGGTTAATTGGGGATCATTGGGTTCATTGGGGTTCCCTGCAAGGAGGCGGCGCTGGGCGCGTACGCCGGGACCTTCGCTGGGGTGGGTGTAAATTTATTTAATTATTTATTTTTAATTGGGGTTAATTGGGTTCATTGGGGTTAATTGGGTTAATTTTGGTTAATTGGGGTTCATTGGGTTCATTGGGGTTCCCTGCAAGGAGGCGGCGCTGGGCGCGTACGCCGGGACCTTCGCCGGGGTGAGATAGAAAATAATTAAATTTTTTATTTTTTATTTGGGTTAATTGGGGTTAATTGGGGTTAATTGGGTTAATTGGGGTTAATTGGGTTAATTGGGTTAATTTGGGTTAATTGGGTTAATTTGGGTTAATTGGGGTTAATTGGGGTTCATTGGGTTCATTGGGGTTCCCTGCAAGGAGGCAGCGCTGGTCCCTTTGCTGGGGGGAGATTGGAAAAAATTAAATTTTTTATTTTTTATTTGGGTTAATTGGGGTTAATTGGGATTGATTGGGGTTAATTGGGGTTCTTTGGGGTTTTTGGGGAGTTTATTTGGGATTTATTGGGTTTTATTGGGGTTTTTTGGGAGTTTATTTGGGATTTATTGGGGTTTTATTGGGATTTATTTGGGTTATATGGAAATATATGAGTTATATGGAAATTTATTGAGGTTTATTTGGGGATTATTTGGGGTTTATTTTGGATTTATTTGGGTTTATTTGGGTTTATTTGGGTTTATTGGGGTTTATTTGGGGTTTATTTAGGGTTTTATTGGGATTATTCAGGGATTTATTTGGATTTATTTGGTTTATTTGGGGGTTATTGGGTAAAATCTCAATAAAGTCCCAAAAAATCCCAATTAAAAAAAAAAACCAAATAAAATTCTAATAAAATCCTAATAAAATCCCAGTAAAATCTCAATAAAATCTCAATAAAATCCCAATAAAATTCCAGTAAAATCCCAATAAAATCCAAGTAAAATCCCAATAAAATCTCAATAAAATCCCAATAAAATCTAAATAAAATCCCAATAAAATCTCAATAAAATCCCAATAAAATAAAAAAAAAATCCCAATAAAATCTCAATAAAATCCCAATAAAATCTCAATAAAATCCCAATTAAAAAAAAAAATCCCAATAAAATCCCAATAAAATCCCAATAAAATCCCAATAAAATCTCAATAAAATCTCAATAAAATCCCAATAAAATCTCAATAAAATCCCAATAAAATAGAAAAAATCCCAATAAAATGCCAATAAAATAAAAAAAAAAAAATCCCAATAAAATCGCAAAAAAATCCCCCAAAATCCCCCTGGGATCCCCAAAATCCCCTCAGGACCCCCAAAATCCCCCAACCTCCCCCTGACACCCCCAAATCTCGCCCCTCCCCCCCCAGGTCACGTGTGTGGTGGGAAACTTCCAGAACCAGGGCGGGGATTTGGGGTGGGGGAGGGGAACCCCCCGAGCCCCCCCCGAGCCCCCCCAAAATGCCCAACCCCCCCTGGAGGAGATCAGCGTCAGCCAGGTGAGGGGGGGACCCCAAAAATGGGGGGGAGGGGACCCCAAAAATGGGGGGGAACCCAAAAATGGGAATGGGGACCCAAAAATGGGGGGGAACCCAAAATCCGACCCCAAAAATGGGGGGGACCCCAAAAAAATGGGGGGGAGGGGACCCCAAAAATGGGGATGGGGATCCCAAAAATGGGGGGGACCCCAAAAATGGGGGGGAGGGGACCCCAAAAATGGGGGGGGACCCCAAAAATGGGGGGGAGGGGACCCCAAAAATGGGAAAAGGGGCTCCAAAAATGGGGGGGTCCCAAAAATGGGGGGGGGGGATCCCGAAATTTGGAATGGTGACCCCAAAAATGGGGGGGAGGGGACCCCAAAAATGGGAAAAGGGGCCCCAAAAATGGGGGAACCAAAAATGGGGGACGACCCCAAAAATGCGGGGGAGGGGACCCCAAAATGCGACCCAAAAATGGGGGACCCCAAAAAATGGGGGAGGGGACCCCAAAATGGGAAAAGGAGCCCCAAAAATGGGGGAACCCAAAATCCGACCCCGAAAATGGGAAAAGGGGCCAAAAAAATGGGGGAACCCCAAAATGGGAAAAGGGGCCCCAAAAATGGGGGAGACCCAAAAATGGGGGGGGGGGGATCCCGAAATTTGGAATGGGGACCCCAAAAATGGGGGAGGACCCCAAAAATGGGGGGGGAGGGGACCCCAAAAATGGGGGGGGGACCCCAAAAATGGGAACGGGGATTCCAAAAATGGGGGGAGGGGACCCCAAAAATGGGAATGGGGGCCAAAAAAATGGGAAAAGGGGCCCCAAAAATGGGGGGGAACCCAAAAATGGGGGGCAGGGGACCCCAAAAATGTGGGGGGGGACCCCAAAATGCGACCCAAAAATGGGGGGGACCCCAAAAAAATGGGGGGGAGGGGACCCCAAAAATGGGAAAAGGGGCTCCAAAAATGGGGGGGAACCCAAAATCCGACCCCAAAAATGGGAAAAGGGGCCAAAAAAATGGGGGGGGGAACCCCAAAAATGGGAATGGGGGCCCCAAAAATGGGGGAGGGGACCCCAAAAATGGGAAAAGGGGCCCCAAAAATGGGGGGGAGACCCAAAAATGGGGGATCCCGAAATTTGGAAGGGGGACCCCAAAATGGGGGAGGACCCCAAAAATGGGGGAGGGGACCCAAAAATGGGGGGGGACCCAAAACCCGACCCCCAAAAAAATTTTGGGGGGGGGTGAGAAATTTGGGGGACCCCAAAATTTGGGGAGTGTGGGGTGAGAAATGAAGAGAGGGACCCCAAAATTTTGGGGTGAGGGTTGAGAAATGGGAGGGGGGGACCCCAAAATTTGGGGGTGGAGTTGGGAAATTGGGGGAGGAACCCCAAAATTTTGGAGGGGGAACCCCAAAATTTCAGGTGGGGGGTGGGAAATGGGGAGGGGACCCCAAAATTTTGGGGTGACCCCTCCCCCAGGTGCGTCGGGCCGAGTTCCCAGCAGTGACCTGAGAGCGAAATTTGGGAATTTTGGGGAATTTTGGGAATTTTGGGGATCCCAGAAATTTGGGGGAGGGTGGGACAAAGGGGGAACCCCAAAAATTGGGGGGGGAGGGGCTGAAATTTGGGAACCCCAAAAAATTCCTGATTTTTTGGGATTTTTTAAATTTTTTTTTTTGGGGGTGGGACTGAAAATTTGGGACGGTGAAATTTGAAAATCCCCAAAATTTTTGGGGGATTCCCAAAATTTGAAAAACCCAAAAATTTGGGGGGGAGGTTCCAAATTTTGGAGGATCCCAAAATTTGAAAATCTTGGAATTTTTGGGGGGTGGTTCCAAAATTTGGGGGGATCCCAAAATTTCAAAACCTTTTTTTTTTTTGGAGGGTTCCCAAACTTTGAAAAATCCCGAAATTTTGGGGGGTGAGTTCCCAAAATTTGGGGGATCCAGAAATTTTGGGGGGATCCCAAAATTTGAAAATCTTGGAATTTTTTTGGTGTCTTCCCAAAATTTGGAGTGGCCCAAAATTTGAAAAATCCGAAATTTTGGGGGGAGGTTCCAAAATTTGGGGGATCCCAAAACTTGAAAATCCCGAAATTTTTTTTTTTTGGTGAGTTCCCAAAATTTGGAGGGTCCCAAAATTTGAAAATCTTGGAATTTTTGGGGGGGGGGGTTCCCAAAATTTTCGGGAATTCCCAAAATTTGAGGGATCCCAAAATTTGAAAATCCCAAATTTTTTTTTTTTTAATTTTTTTTTGGGGGTGGGGGGAAATCCCAAAATTTGGGGCTTTTGGGAAATGTGGGGGAGGGGCATTTTTGGGGGTGGGGAGGGGCAATAAATCGGTTCCGTGTGACCCCCCCGTGTGTGAGTGTGGGAATTTGGGGGGGCCCTATGGGGGCTATAGGGGATGGGGGGTCCCTATAGGGGATTTGGGGTCCCTATAGGGGATTTGGGGGGTCTCTATAGGGGATTTGGGGTCTCTATAGGGGATTTGGGGTCTCTATAGGGGATTTGGGGAGTCCCTATAGGGGATTTGGGGTCTCTATAGGGGATTTGGGGAGTCCCTATAGGGGATTTGGGGTCTCTATAGGGATTTGGGGGGTCTATAGGGGATTTGGGGTCTCTATAGGGGATTTGGGAGTCCCTATAGGGGATTTGGGGTCTCTATAGGGGATTTGGGGGTCCCTATAGGGGATTTGGGGTCTCTATAGGGGATTTGGGGGTCCCTATAGGATTTGGGGTCTCTATAGGGGATTTGGGGGGTCCCTATAGGGGATTTGGGGTCTCTATAGGGGATTTGGGGGGTCCCTATAGGGGATTTGGGGTCTCTATAGGGGATTTGGGGGTCTCTATAGGGGATTTGGGGTCCCTATAGGGGATTTGGGGTCTCTATAGGGGATTTGGGGTCCCTATAGGGGATTTGGGGGGTCTCTATAGGGGATTTGGGGTCCCTATATGGGATTTGGGGGGTCCCTATAGGGGATTTGGGGGGTCCCTATAGGGGATTTGGGGTCCCTATAGGGGATTTGGGGGGGTCTATAGGGGGTCTGTGGGGGTTTCTATAGGGGGGTCTATAGGGTCTCTATGGGTTTCTATAGGCTCTATGGGTTTCTATAGGGGCTCTATGGGTTTCTATAGGGGCTCTATGGGTTTCTATAGGCTCTGTGGGTTTCTATAGGCTCCATGTGGTTTCTATAGGGGTTCTGTGGGTTTCTATAGGGTCTCTATGGGTTTCTATAGGCTCTATGGGTCCCTGTAGGCTCTATGGGTTTCTATAGGGTCTATGGGTTTCTATAGGCTCTCTATGGGTTTCTATAGGGGCTCTGTGGGTTTCTATAGGGTCTCTCTATGGGGTCTCTATAGAACCTCTCCATAGGCAGCTCCCCCCTGTAGAAAAGGGGGCGTGTCCCCCTCCCACGTGACCGCCGGCAGCCAATGGGAGCGCGCCGCGGCGTGGGCGTGACCAAAGGGGGGGAAACATTAACCACGTGACCAAACCAACAAAGCCACGCCCACATCACCATGGCAACAACGGGGCGTGACCAACCAAGCCCCGCCTCCCGATGGGCGGGGCCAAAGGGGATTTGTTTGTGTGACGTCACGCGCTGTGGGCGTGGCTTGGAAAGCGAGAGTTTTGTGGGCGGGCCTAGAGGTGCGTGCGTGATGACGTCACACCGCCAGGCGTGGTTTCGCGGCGGGGGCGGGGCCTTTGTGGGCGTGGCCTGGCAGGCCCCGCCCCCTCCCGGACTGCGGCGGGGCGGGCGCGGCTCCGGCGGGCGCGGGTGAGCGGGGGGGGGGGGAATTTGGGGGATTTGGGGATATTTGGGGATATTTTGGGGGATTTTGGGGAGATTTTGGGGGATTTTGGGGATTTTGGGAGGGATTTTGGGGGATTTGGGGAGATTTTGGGGATTTTGGGAGATTTTGGGGATTTTGGGGAGATTTTGGGGAGATTTTGGGGATTTTGGATTTTTTGGGGATTTTGGGGAGATTTGGGAGATTTGAGAGAGATTTGGGGAGATTTGGGGATTTTGGGGATTTTAGGAGATTTTGGGGATTTTGGGGATTTTGGGGGATTTGGGGGATTTTGGGAAGATTTGGGGGGATTTTGGGGGGATTTTGGGGGGATTTTGGGGAGATTTTGGGGTGATTTGGGGGGGATTTGGGGGGGATTTGGGGATGGGGAGCGCAGGGGGTCCCCTATGGATCCCCTATGGATCCCCTACAGAGGGGAGGGGGGGCGCTATAGGGGGGGTCCCTGTGGCCATAGGGGGTGGGGGAGGGGATCTATAGGGGGTTCGGGGGAATTAAGGACCCTTATGGATGGTTTGGGGCCTATGGATGGTTTGGGGGCCCTATGGATGGTTTGGGGGCCCCTATGGATGGTTTGGGGGCCCTATGGATGGTTTGGGGGCCCTATGGATGGTTTGGGCCCCTATGGATGGTTTGGGGGGGCCCCTATGGATGGTTTGGGCCCCTATGGATGGTTTGGGCCCCTATGGATGGTTTGGGGGGGCCCCTATGGATGGTTTGGGCCCCTATGGATGGTTTGGGCCCCTATGGATGGTTTGGGCCCTATGGATGGTTTGGGGGCCCCTATGGATGGTTGGGGCCCCTATGGATGGTTTGGGCCCCTATGGATGGTTTGGGGGGGCCCCTATGGATGGTTTGGGGGGGCCCCTATGGATGGTTTGGGGGGCCCCTATGGATGGTTTGGGGGGGCCCCTATGGATGGTTTGGGCCCCTATGGATGGTTTGGGGGCCCTATGGATGTTTGGGGGGCCTATGGATGGTTTGGGGGCCCCTATGGGATGGTTTGGGGCCCCTATGGATGGTTTGGGGGCCCTATGGATGGTTTGGGCCCTATGGATGGTTTGGGGGGCCCTATGGATGGTTTGGGGGCCCCTATGGATGGTTTGGGGGCCCTATGGATGGTTTGGGGGCCCTATGGATGGTTTGGGGCCCCTATGGATGGTTTGGGGGCCCTATGGATGGTTTGGGGCCCTATGGATGGTTTGGGGCCCCTATGGATGGTTTGGGGGCCCCTATGGATGGTTTGGAAGCTATGGATGGTTTGGGCCCCTATGGATGGTTTGGGGGGCTATGGATGGTTTGGGGGGGCCCCTATGGATGGTTTGGGGGGGCCCCTATGGATGGTTTGGGCCCCTATGGATGGTTTGGGGGCCCCTATGGATGGTTTGGGCCCCTATGGATGGTTTGGGGGGGCCCCTATGGATGGTTTGGGCCCCTATGGATGGTTTGGGCCCCTATGGATGGTTTGGGGGCCCCTATGGATGGTTTGGGCCCCTATGGATGGTTTGGGGAGCCTATGGATGGTTTGGGGGCCCTATGGATGGTTTGGGGGGCCCCTATGGATGGTTTGGGCCCCTATGGATGGTTTGGGGGGGCCCCTATGGATGGTTTGGGGGGCCCCTATGGATGGTTTGGGCCCCTATGGATGGTTTGGGGGGCCCCTATGGATGGTTGGGGGGCGGGTCCTATAGAGGGGGCGGAGCCTGGGCTGGGAATCCTGGGGGTGTGACCCTATGGAGGAGCCCCCGGGCCTGGCTGGGCCCTATGGATCCCTATGGATCCCTATGGATCCCTATGGATCCCTATAGAACCCTATAGAACCCTATGGTGTCCTGCCGACCTCTCTAGAACCCTATGGGCCGCTATGGATCCCTATAGAACCTTATGGACCCCTATAGGCCCTTATGGACCCCTATACACCCCTATAGACCCCTATGGACCCCCATGGACCGCTATAGACCCCTATGGACCCCTATGGATCCCTATGGATCCCTATGGACCCCTATGGACCCCTATGGATCCCTATGGATCCCTATGGACCCCTATGGATCCCTATGGATCCCTAGAGACCCCTATAGACCCCTATGGATCCCCATGGACCCCTATAGACCCCTATGGATCCCTGTATCCCCCCATAGACACCCACTGTCCCCTATATCCCCTATAGGTCCCCTATAGGTCCCCCATGTCCCCCATAGGCGGGGCCGGGCCCGGCGCTGTCCGCGGTGCTGAAAGGGGCGGGGCGGCCCCAAAACCCTCCCAAAACCCCCCCAAAATCCCCCCAAAACCCTCCCAAAATCCCCCCAAATCTCCCCCAAAATCCCCACCAAAATCCCCCAAATCTCCCCAAAACCCCCAAAAATCCCCCTCAAATCCCCCAAAATCCCCCAAAATCCCCCAAAATCCCCACCAAAATCCCCCAAATCTCCCCAAAAATCCCCCCAAAATCCCCAAAATCCCCAAAAAATCCCCCAAATCCCGGGTCCCCCATTCTGCGCCCCGCGGCCCGGGTATTCTCGGCTCTAACACGGCTCCCCCTGAACCCCCAAATCCCCAAATCCCCAAATCCCCCAGACCCCCCAAATCCCCCAGCCCCCAAATCCCCCAGACCCCCCAGACCCCCCAAATCCCGGGTCCCCCATTCCCGCGCCCCGCGGCCCCGGGTATTCTCGGCTCTAACACGGCTCCGCCCCGCGCTGTTATTGCTGGAGAATACGCGGAGCTGAGAGAGCGCCCGGCCTGGGGACCCCTGGGACCCCCAGAGACCCCGGGACACCCCAGGGACACCCTGACAGACCCCGGGGACCCCCCAGAGACCCCCTGAGAGAGCGCCCGGCCTGGGGACCCCCGGGACACCCACAGAGACCCCAGGACACCCCTGAGAGACCCCTGGGACCCCTGAGACCCCGGGACACCCCAGGGACCCCCGGGACCCCTGAGAGACCCCGGGACACCCTGAGAGACCCAGGACCCCAGGACCCCCAGAGACCCCCAGAGACCCCCAGGGACCCCCTGAGACCCCCAGGACCCCCAGAGACCCTCAGGGACCCTCGGGACGTCCCTGAGACCCCCCAGAGACCCCCAGAGACCCCCAGGGACCCTCAGGGACCCCCAGAGACCCCCAGAGACCCCCAGGGACCCCCCAGAGACCCCCAGAGACCCCCCAGAGCCCCGGGAAGGCCCCGGGAATCCCCTGGGGACACTCGGGGACAGTCGGGAACAGCCCGAGGGACCCCCGGGGACGCCCGGGAACCACGGGGAGTGGCACTTGGGGACACTTGTGTGGCGTTTGGGGACATTCAGGGGCGTTTGGGGACACTCGTGTGGCATTTGGGGACACTCGGGGACAGTCGGGAACAGCCCGAGGGACGCCCGGGAGGAGCCGGGACAGCGCGGGGGGGGCACTTGGGGACAGCCGGGGGAGGTTTGGGGACATTGAGGTGGCATTTGGGGACACTTGGGGGGGCGTTTGGGGACATTGAGGTGGCCTTTGGGGACACTCAGGTGGCCTTTGGGGACACTTGGGTGGCATTTGGGGACCCTTGGGGGGTGTTTGGGACACTCAGGTGGCCTTTGGGGACACTCAGGTGGCATTTGGGGACACTTGTGGGGGTGTTTGGGGACATTGAGGTGGCGTTTGGGGACATTGAGGTGGCATTTGGGGATCCTTCAGGGACACTGTGTGGCATTTGGGGACACTCCAGTGACTTATGTGACCCTCAGGTGGCATTTGGGGACACCCAGGTGGCATTTGGGGACATTTCGGGACACCCAGGTGGCATTTGGGTGGCCTTTGGGACACTCGAGTGGCATTTGTGGACACTCAAGTGACTCGTGTGACCCTTTGTGTGGCCTTTGAGGACACTTGGGTGGCATTTGGGGACATTTCGGTGGCATTTGGGGACATTCAGGTGGCATTTAGGGACCCCTTTGGGGACACTTGGCTGAGAGCCGCAGCGGCGGAAAAAGCGCTGAGGGAGCTCTGCTCTGATTGGCTGAAAGACTCGCGCCCACCGCGGTGGGCGGGAACAGCGCTGAGGGCAGCTGTTACCTGATTGGCCGAGTTCCGGCCCTGAGGGGGAGCCGCGCTGTGATTGGCTGAGCGCTGCCGTGGCGCGCAGCTGATTGGCTGCCCGGCGCCGGCGCTGCTGGCCATGGCGGCGGCGCTGGAGCGGGCGCTGGGCCCGGCAGCACCGGGGAGGGCTCGGAGGCGGCGCTGCCGCCGCTGCCGGTGCTGGTGCTGGGCCCGGCGGGCTCGGGCCGCACCTCGCTGCTGCTGCGGGCGGCGCTGGCGGGCGGCGCGGACGGGCCCCGCGCGCTCTTCCTGGCGCCGAGCGCCATCCCGCGGCTCCCGGGAGGCCCCGGCGGCGCCGGCCCCGACCCGCGGGCGCTGCAGGTGAGCGGGGCCGGGGCCGGGGCCGCTGAGGGGCGGGCGGGGTTTGGCGGGAGGGGCGGGGTTTGTGAGGGAAGGCGGGGCCGCCTGAGGGGGCGGGGTTTGCTCTGGAGGCGGGGCCATGTTCAGTGGGCGTGGCTTTGAGTAAATGGATTCCTGTGGGTGTGGCCATCACTGGGGGCGTGGTTTAGGTTGGGGCGTGGTTTTGTATCTCGTGTGGGCGTGGCTTGGGGACCCCCATTGATGGCGGGGCTGTGAAACGCTTTGGGGGTGCGGCCTGACTCTTGTCCCCTCTGTCCCTCCTGTCCCCTGTCCCCCTGTCCCCCTGTCCCCATCCCCCGTGTCCCCTCTGTCCCGTTTCCCCTTTGTCGCCCCATCCCCCTTATCCCCGCTGTCCCCCATTTGTCCCTGCCTGTCCCCTTTGTTCCCCTCTGTCCCCCGTCCCCTCGTCCCCCTTTATGTCCCCTCTGTGCCCTGTCCCCTCTGTCCCTCCTGTTCCCTTTGTGTCCCCCCTGTCCCCTTTGTGTCCCCTCTATCCTCTGTCCCCTCTCCTCTTTTGTGTCCCCCCCGTCCCCTTTGTGTCCCCTCTGTCCCCTTTGTGTCCCCTCTGTGTCCCCCCCGTCCCCTTTGTGTCCCTCCGTGTCCCCTCTGTGTCCCCCCTTGTCCCTTTGTGTCCCCGCCGTGTCCCCGCCGTGTCCCCTCCGCAGCGCCTGGAGCTGCGCTACCCTCGCTCGCGCCTGTCGCTGTGTCGCGAGCTGCTGTCGCGGGTGTCGCTGTCACCAAACCCGCCGTCGCTGCTGCTGCTGGACGGGCTGGAGCGCTACCTGGGGCTGTCCCCAAGTGTCCCCTGTCGCCTGGCGGCGCTGCTGCTGGAGCTGTCGCGCTGTCCCCCGCGCTGTCCCCCCCCGCAGCTGGTGGCGGCGCTGCGCTGTCCCCCCCCCCCGCGCTGCCCGCAGCTCTTGGGGACGTTGCTGCGCTTCTTCCCCGCGCGCTGTCACCTGAGGCCGGGCCGCGGGCACGCGCGCGTGACGCTGCGCTGCCCCGGGAGCGCGCCCCGCAGGTGGCGCCTGCGGCTGGGACAGCGCGGGGACGGCGACGGCGACAGAGACAGCGACAGCGACAGCCAGGGGGACAGCGACAGCGAGAGGGACAGCGACAGCGAGGAGTGGTGGGCGTGACACGGCCAGTGTGACACGGACACCATGGTGACACGGACGCTGTGGTGACACGGACGCTGTGGTGACACAGACCCCATGGTGACACGGACACCCTGGGGGTGACACGGATGCTGTGGTGACACGGACCCCATGGTGACACGGACCCCATGGTGACACGGACACCCTGGGGGTGACATGGACCCCATGGTGACACGGACACCCTGGGGGTGACACAGACTCAGTGCCACCCCCCTGGTGACAAAGACTCAATGTCAGCTCCTCACGAGTGACAAGAACCTCGATGTCACCCCCCCACTGGTGACACGGACCCCATGGGTGACACAGATTTGGTGACACGGACTCAGTGCCACCCCCCACTGGTGACATGGACCCCGTGGGTGACACAGACTTGGTGACATGGACTCAGTGCCACCCCCCCAGTGGTGACACGGACCCCATGGGTGACACGACCAGCACGGGGACAGCACAGACCCCGTGTCACCCCCTCAGTGACAAACACTCAGTGTCACCCCCCCCACGAGTGGCGAGGACCTCGATGTCACCCCCCCTCTGGTGACACGGACCCGATGTCACTCCCCACGCGGGTGACGGGGACTTTGACGTCACCCCTTTGCTACAAGGACCCGGTGGGTGACACGTCCCCAGTGCCACCTCCCCTGTGGTGACGTCATCTCCCGCTGTCCCTGGGGACACGGGCGGGGCCGGGAGGTGACACGGTGCCAGGTGTCCCCACCCGGCTCCGCCTGCGGGTTCCTGATAAGCGTTATCAGCCCCTCCCCCCCCCGGCCGGGCGGGGCCACCCCTGCAGGGCCCCAGTGTCACCACAGTGTCCCCAAGGTCCTGTCCCAGTGCTCCCAGTCACTCCCAGTCACTCCCAGTGTGTCCCCAGGTTCCTGTCCCAGTGCTCCCAGTCACTGCCAGTACCCCCCAGTGTCCCCAGTGTGTCCCCAGGTTCCTGTCCCAGTGCTCCCAGTCACTCCCAGTGTCCCCAGGGTGTCCCCAAGGTCCTGTCCCAGTGCTCCCAGTCACTCCCAGTACCCCCCAGTGTGTCCCCAGGTTCCTGTCCCAGTGCTCCCAGTCACTCCCAGTACCCCCCAGTGTCCCCAGTGTGTCCCCAGGTTCCTGTCCCGGTGGTCCCAGTCACTCCCAGTGTCCCCAGAGTGTCCCCAGGTTCCTGTCCCAGTGCTCCCAGTCACTCCCAGTGTCCCCAGAGTGTCCCCAAGGTCCTGTCCCAGTGCTCCCAGTCACTCCCAGTGTCCCCAGAGTGTCCCCAGGGTGTCCCCAGGTTCCTGTCCCAGTGCTCCCAGTCACTCCCAGTACCCCCCAGTGTCCCCAGTGTCCCCCCAGGTTCCTGTCCCGGTGGTCCCAGTCACTCCCAGTGTCCCCAGGGTGTCCCCAGGTTCCTGTCCCAGTCACTCCCAGTCACTCCCAGTGTCCCCAGAGTGTCCCCAGAGTGTCCCCAGGCTCCTGTCCCAGTGCTCCCAGTCACTCCCAGTCACTCCCAGTGTCCCCAGAGTGTCCCCAGAGTGTCCCAGGCTCCTGTCCCAGTGCTTCCAGTCACTCCCAGTGTCCCCAGAGTGTCCCCAGTGTGTCCCCAGGTTCCTGTCCCAGTCACTCCCAGTCACTCCCAGTGTCCCCAGAGTGTCCCCAGGGTGTCCCCAGGCTCCTGTCCCAGTGCTCCCAGTCACTCCCAGTCACTCTCAGTACCCCCCAGTGTCCCCAGAGTGTCCCCAGTGTGTCCCCAGGCTCCTGTCCCAGCACTCCCAGTGTCCCCAGTGTCCCCCCAGTCCCTCCCAGTGTCCCCAGGGTGTCCCCAGTGTCCCCCCAGTCCCTCCCAGTCCCTCCCAGTCCATCCCAGTGGGGCCGGTGTCACCTTTATTGTCCAAACTCATTAAAAACCCGCAGCCGGCGCCGTTGGAGTCCCCTCCCTCCCTGCCCTCGTGTGTGACGTCACCGTGATGACGTCACACCCCCACCCGCCACGACGGCACCGCGCTCCTGCGTGACGTCACTGTGTCACGTGTCCCCTCTGTGTCCTGGCGTGTGACGTCACCGTGACGTCACATCCCCATCCACAGTTATGTCACCGTGTCACGCGTCTCTCCCGCGGTGACGTCACCGTGCTCCTGTGTGACGTCACTGTACGCCTTGTCCCCTCCGTGTCCTCGCGTGTGACGTCACCACGTCCCTGTGTGACCTCACAGGGGACGCGTCCCCCCGCTCTGACGTCATTTGTCCTGCCCACGTGACCGCACTGCGGCGCGTCCCCTCCGTGATGACGTCACCGTGCCGTGTGTTCCCCTGTGATGACGTCATTGCTCCATTGTGTGACGTCGCTCCATTGCGCCCCCTGTGTTGTGATGTCGAGCCCCTTCCATGTGACGTCACCGTGGCTCGTGTGACGTCACGGACACATCCTCACTGCGATGATGTCATGGCTCCCCTGTGTGACGTCACCCTGAGTCCCTTCTCCAGTGACGTCACCGCGCTGTGTGACGTCAGAGACGCGCCTTTCCGCGATGACGTCATTGTGCTCCCGCGTGACGTCACTCCGGGTCCTTCATTCGATGACGTCACCCATCCTCTCCATGTGACGTCACTGTGCCCCGTCCCCTCTGCAATGATGTCATTGTGCCCCATGTGACGTCACGCCGAGTCCTTTCCACGATGACGTCACCACCCTTTCTGCGTGACGTCACAGGGTGATGACATCATAGAGACACGCCCTTCTGCGATGACATCATCGTGTCCCCGTGTGACGTCATCCCGAGTCCTTTCCGCTATGACGTCACCACCCTTCACACGTGACGTCACGGAGACACGCCCTTCTGCGATGACGTCATAGCGTCCCCGTGTGACGTCACCCCGTGTCCCTTCCGTGATGACGTCACCCATCCTTCCCTCGGTGACGTCAGGAGCAGATGACGTAATGGGGGGCGTGTCCGTCCCACTTGGGGGCGGGGCCGGGCTTGGGGGCGGGGCCAGGTTGGCGTAGGGGGAGGGGCGGAGCAGGGCGGAGCCGGGCTCGAACAGCGTGTACTCGAAACTGGGGGAGGGGGAGGGGCCGGCGGGGGGGCCGCGCGCGGGGGGCGGGGCCGGCGCGGGGGGAGGAGCCCCCGGCCCCTCCCCCACCTCCTCCACAGAGTCCTCGGCCTCCAAGGGGGGAGGGGCGGGGGGGGCGCAGGGAGAGCCCGAGCTCTGCAACAGCCACAGCTGCGGGAGGGAAAGGGTTAAACGGCTCCGGATCGACCCAAAAATCACCCCCAAATATCCCAAAAATCACCTAAAATATCCCCAAAATCACCCCAAAATATCCCCCAAAATCACCCCAAAATATCCCCAAAAATCACCCCCAAATCACCCTAAAATATCCCCCAAAAATCACCCAAAATATCCCAAAAATCACCCCAAAATATCCCAAAAATCACCCCAAAATATCCCAAAATATCCCCAAAATATCCCCCAAAAATCACCCAAAATATCCCAAAAATCACCCCAAAATACCCCAAAAATCACCCCAAAATATCCCAAAAATCACCCCAAAAACCCGAGGTGATCCCGAGCTCTGGCACAGCCACAGCTGCGGGAGGGAAAGGGTTAAAGGGCTCCGGATCGCCCCAAAAATCACCCCCAAATATCCCAAAAATCACCCCAAAATCACCCCAAAAATCACCCCCAAATATCCCCAAAATCACCCCAAAATCACCCTAAAATATCCCCCAAAAATCACCCAAAATATCCCAAAAATCACCCCAAAATAACCCCAAAAATCACCCCAAAATCACCCCAAAAATCACCCAAAATATCCCCCAAAAATCACCCCAAAATATCCCCAAAATCACCCAAAAATCACCCAAAATCCCCCAAAAATCCCCCAAAATCACCCAAAAATCCCCAAAATCCCCCAAAACAGCCCCAAAATTTCCCCAAATCCCCCCAAATATCCCCTTAAAACGTCTCTAAAATCCCCCAAAAACCTCCCCAAAATATCCCCCGACCCCTCCCCCTCCCCCCTGTATCCCACAGACCCCCCCAAAATTTGGGGACCCCCCCAAAATTTGGGGACCCCCCAAATTTCCTCACCTGGAAGTTGCCGCCGTAGGAGCTGAAGAGTCCCTCGAACTTGGGCTCGGGGCCGGGCACGGGCGGCCACAGCTTGGCCTGGAGAGCCCTGGGGACCCCAAAATGTCACAGGGACACCCCAAAAATGTCATAGAGACACCCCAAAATGTCACAGGGACACCCCAAAAATGTCATAGAGACCCCAAAATGTCACAGTGACCCCGTGTTCCCATCCCAGCCCCCACAGCTTGGCCTGGAGAGCCCTGGGGACCCCAAAATGTCACAGGGACACCCCAAAATGTCAGGGGGACCCCAAAATGTCACAGAGACACCCCAAAAATGTCACAGAGACACCCCAAAAATGTCAGGGGGACCCCAAAATGTCATAGAGACCCCAAAAATGTCACAGAGTCACCCCAAAAATGTCACAGGGACACCCCAAAATGTCACAGGGACACCCCAAAAATGTCACAGAGGCACCTCAAAAATGTCACAGGGACACCCCAAAATGTCACAGGGACACCCCAAAATGTCAGGGGGACCCCAAAATGTCACAGGGACACCCCAAAAATGTCACAGAGTCACCCCAAAAATGTCACAGAGTCACCCCAAAATGTCACAGGGACACCCCAAAAATGTCACAGGGACACCCCAAAATGTCAGGGGGACCCCAAAATGTCAGAGAGGACCCCAAAATCCATAGAGCTCCCGGTACCGGTGGTGTCCCCTCCCAGTCCCTCCCAGCCCCTCCCAGTCCATCCCAGTCCCATCCCAGTTCCCCCCAGTTCCCCCCAGTCCCTCCCAGTCCATCCCAGTCCATCCCAGTCCCTCCCAGTCCATCCCAGTCCCATTATCCCATCCCCAGTCCATCCCAGTCCCCCAGTCCCTCCCAGTCCCTCCCAGTCCGTCCCAGTCCGGTACCGGCGGTGTCCCAGCAGTCCCAGCACTCCCAGTCCCAGCAGCAGCAGCACCAGCAGCGAGGAGAGACCCAGAGTGACCCCGTCCAGGTCTGGGGACAGAGGGGACACAGGGGACATTGGGGACAGTGGGGACAGTGGGGACATTGGGGACACACGGGGGACATTGGGGACACTGGGGACATTGGGGACACATAGGGGACATTGGGGACACAGGGGACATTGGGGACATTGGGGACAGTGGGGACATTGGGGACATTGGGGACAGTGGGGACACACAGGGGACATTGGGGACACACAGGGGACAGTGGGGACATTGGGGACATTGGGGACACACAGGGGACACGGGGTGACACATTTGGGGACATTGGGGACACATGGGGGACAGGGGGTGACACACAGGGGGGTGACATACGGGTGACACAGAGGACACATGGGACATTGGGGACACATGGGAGTGACACATTTGGGGACATTGGGGTGACACAGGTGACATGGGACACACGGGTGACACATTTGGGGACATTGGGGTGACACAGGTGACATGGGACACACAGGGGTGACACATTTGGGGACATTGGGGTGACACAGGTGACATGGGACACACAGGGGTGACACGTTTGGGGACACACAGGTGACACAGGGGGTGACACGCGGGGGTCGCTGGTGCTCAGGGACCTCCCCCCGTGTCCCCCCTGTGTCCCCCCAGTGCCACCCGAGCCCCCCCCATGTCCCCACATGTCCCCAAATCCCCCCCATTCCCTCAATGTCCCCAAATCTCCCTCAGTGTCCCCAAGTCCCCCTGGTCCCTCAGTGTCCCCTCCCTGTCCTTTCAGTGTCCCCTCACTGTCCCCAATGTCCCCAATGTCCTCAATGGGTCCAGTGTCCCGTCCCAGCTGCAGGTCCACCAGGCCCACCACCTAGGCAGCGTCCCTGTCCCTCAATGTCCCAGGTCCAGCGTGTCCCCGCGCTCCCGGCTCCCCCCGCCTAGTGCCGCCGGCCCCAAATACCGGGTGTCCCGAACAGACTCTCAGGACCCCAACCACCTGGGCACCAGGTAACCAGGGTCCACTCAAAACAACTCAGGGACCCCAAAATCCCAAAAGAACCCCAAAACCGCAGGGATCCCATAAACCCCAAAACACCAGCAGGGACCCCTGCTGCCCTGGACCCCACCTGGGCCGAGGGTCAATGGGGTCAGGGACCCAAAACACCCGACCCCAAAAACACACGGACCCCAACCCGGGACCCCAAACATAACCGGGACTCCCCAAAACCAAACCGGACCCTCCGCCTCACACGCAGGACCCCACCTGGGCACGACGAGGTTAAAGAAGTCCAGGGACCCCAAACACAACACGGACCCAAACAAAGGGCCCAAAAGAACCCCAAAACCCGGCAGGGATCCCATAAACCCCAAAAACACAGCAGGGACCCCCCTGCTCGCGCCGGGACCCCCACCTGGGCACGGGGGGGTTCAACGGGGGGTCAGGGACCCCAAAAACCCCAAAAAGAACCCCAAAACCACAACAGGGACCCCCAAAATCCGCCCGGGAAATCAGACACCCCAAAGTCATAACGGGGATCCCATAAAACCCATAAAAACACAATCGAGACCCTCCTGCTTCCACCGGGACCCCCAGCTGGGCAGGAACGGGTTAAAAACACAACCGGGACCCCAAAAACCCCAACCGGGACCCCAAAAACACAGACACGGACCCCAAAAACACAACCGGGACCCCCAAAAACACAGAAATTGACCCCCAAAACCTCCCCCAGGGACCCCCAAAACCCTCTCAGGGACCACCGAAACCCCCTTCAAGGACCCCAAAACTCCCCCAGGGACCCCCAAAACCCCCCCAGGGACCCCCGAAACCCCCTTCAAGGACCCCAAAACTCCCCCAACCCCCCAAACCCCAAGAACCCCTCCCCGAACCCCAAATTGTCTCTCACGGTTTTTGGGGGCCCCCCCGGGGGGCTCAGGGCGAGCTCGAAGACGAGGCTGGATTGGAGGTAGGGCCCGGGGGGAGGGGCCCAGCGCACGCACAGCTCCCCCCGCGCCCCCCCCGCCGACACCGACACGTTCTGGGGGGGCCCCGGCAGCACTGGGGGGGAGGGGCGGGCTCAGGGGGGCACCCCAAAAAATCCCAGACCCCAAAAACCCCCAATTCACCCCCAAAATCCCCCTCAAAATCCACCCCCAAAATCCCAAATTCACTCCAAATTCTGCCCCCCGACACGTTCTGGGGGGGCCCCGGCAGCACTGGGGGGAGGGGCGGGCTCAGGGGGGCACCCCAAAAAATCCCAGACCCCAAAAACCCCCAATTCACCCCAAAACCCCTCAAAATCCACCCCCAAAATCCCAAATTCATTCCAAATTCTGCCCCCGACACGTTCTGGGGGGGCCCCGGCAGCACTGGGGGGGAGGGGCGGGGTCAGGGGGACACCCCAAAAAATCACAGACCCCAAAAACCCCCAATTCACCCCAAAAATCCCCCTGAAAATCCCCCTGAAAATCCCCCATAAAACCCCAAAATTCTCCCCCCAAAACTTCAAAATCCCCCCCAAAAGTCTGACCCCTCCCCTCCCCCAAATCTCCCCAAAATCCCACCAGGACCCTCCCCCAAAAGCTCTGATCCCCCAAAATTCCCCCCAAATTCCTTCCCCCCAAAGGTCTGATCCCCCAAAATCCCTGAAATCCTCTAAAAATCTCCCCAAATCCTCAAATTCCACCCAAAATCCCCCAAAAGTCTGACCCCAAAATCCCCCTAAAGGGTCTGAACCCCCAAAATCCCCCAAAATCCCCCAAATCCTCCCAAAATCCCCAAAATCCCCCAAAATCCCCCAAATCCCCAAAATCCTCCCAAAATCCCCCAAATCCCTCAAAATCCCCCAAAATCCCTCAAATTCCCCAAAATCCCCCAAAAAAAAATCCCCCCAACGGTCTGAGCCCCCAAATCCCCCCAAAATCACCCTCAAATCCCCCAAATTCCCCCCAAAGGTCTGACCTCCCCCAAATCCCCCCAAAATCCCCAAACCCCCCCAAACCCCCCCGTACCGACTTTGTCGATGTAGACGGTTCGCTGGAACAGGGGGGGCGCGGGGGGCTCGGTGGTCCTGGGGGTCCCGGTGGTCCAGGGGGGATCTCGGTGGTCTCAGAGGTTTTGGGGGTCTCGGTGGTCCTGGTGCTCTCGGTGGTCCCGGGAGGGGTCCCGGGGGTCCCGGGCGGGGTCTCGGTGGGGATCTCGGTGGTCAGGGGGGATCTCAGTGGTCCCGGGAGGGGTCCCGGTGGTCCCGGTGGGGGTCCCGGTGGTCCCGGGAGGGGTCCCGGTGGTCCTGGTGGTCCCGGGAGGGGTTCCGGGGTCTCTGGGAAACTCAGTGACCCCGGGCGGGTCTCCGTGGTCACGGTGGTCCCGGGGGGGCTCTCGGTGGTCCCGGGTGGGGTCCCGGGGGGGGTCCCGGGCAGCACCCGCAGCTCCAGCGGCACGAAGTTGATGGCGGCGGCCGCGGGGAGGAAACACCAGAACCGAGACCGGGACCGGGACCGAGAGCCCGGGACTGACCCCGACCCTGGGACTGACCCCGGCACCGGGACTGACCCCGACCCCGGGACCGACCCCGGGACCGACCCCAGCACCGACCCCGGCACCGGCACCGGGGAGAGCGGGACGGCGAGGAGGGGACAGTCCTGCCACGGCTCCGGCCTGGGGACAGAGACAGGGAGGGGACAGAGGGGACAGAGGTCACAGAGGTCACTCAGGGGACAGAGGGGACAGAGGTCACTCAGGGGACAGTCCTGCCAGGGGTCCGGCCTGGGGACAGACGGGACAGTGAATGGTCAGAGGTCACTCAGAGGTCACTCAGAGGTCACTCAGAGGTCACTCAGGGATCACTTAAGGGACAGTCCTGCCACGAGTGTGGCCTGAGGACAGAGGGGACAGAGTGGCCACTCAGGGGACAGTCAGGGGTCAGTCAGGGTCAGTCAGGGTCACTCAGGGGTCAGTCAGTGGTCAGGCAGGGGTCAGTGGTCACTCAGTGGTCACTCAGTGGTCACTCACTCGAGGCGGAACTGGAAGCGGAAGCGCTGCGGGTCCGGCTCCCCGGGGCTCTCCCAGAAGAAGGGACAGGGGGCAGTCAGTGGTCAGTCAGGGGTCACTCAGGGGTCACTCAGGGGTCAGTGGTCACTCAGTGGTCACTCAGTGGTCACTCACTCGAGGCGGAACTGAAGCGGAAGCGCCGCGGGTCCAGCTCCCGGGGCTCTCCCAGAAGAAGGGACAGGGGTCAGTCAGGGGTCAGTCAGTGGTCACTCAGGGGTCAGTGGTCACTCAGTGGTCACTCAGTGGTCACTCACTCGAGGCGGAACTGGAAGCGGAGCGCTGAGGGGTCCGGCTCCCGGGGCTCTCCCAGAAGAAGGGACAGGGGGCAGGGAGGGGTCAATGGTCAGTCAGTGGTCCTCAGGGTCAGTGGTCACTCAGGGGTCACTCAGTGGTCACTCAGTGGTCACTCACTCGAGGCGGAACTGGAAGCGGAAGCGCCGCGGGTCCGGCTCCCCGGGGCTCTCCCAGAAGCAGGGACAGGGGCAGGGAGGGGTCAATGGTCAGTCAGTGGTCACTCAGGGGTCAGTGGTCACTCAGGGGTCACTCAGGGGTCAGTGGTCACTCACTCGAGGCGGAACTGGAAGCGGAAGCGCTGCGGGTCCGGCTCCCCGGGGCTCTCCCAGAAGCAGCTCAGGTCCTGCAGGGTCCGGGAGAAGCAGTGGGGGGGGTGCGGGTCCGAGCGCCGGACGATGGACACTGGACAGATGGACAGAGGGACAGGGGTCACTCGGGGGACAATGAGGGGTCACTTGGGGTCATTCAGGGGTCACTCAGGGTCACTCAGGGGTCACTCAGGGTCACCCAGGGTCACTCAGGGGTCACTCAGGGGTCATTCAGAGGTCACAGGGGTCACTCAGGGGGCTCAGGGGTCACTCAGGGTCCCTCGGGGTCACTCAATGGTCACTCGGGGTCACTCAGGGGTCACTCAGGGGTCACTCAGGGGTCACAGGGGTCACTCAGGGGTCACTCATTGGTCACTCAGGGTCACTCGGGGGTTACAGGGGTCACTCATTGGTCACTCAGGGGTCACCCAGGGGTCACTCGGGGTCACTCAGGGTCACTCAGGGTCCCTCAAATCCCCCCAGAATTCCCCCAAAATCCCCCCCAAAAATCCCCCAAAACTGCCCCCAAATCCTCCTAAATCCCCCAAAACTCCCCCCCAAAATGCCCCAAATCCCCCAAAACCTCCCCAAAATCCCCCAAATCCTCCTAAAAATGCCCCCAAATCCCCCAAAAATCCCCCAAAATCCCCCAAAAATCCCCCAAAACCTCCCCAAAATCCCCCAAATCCCCAAATCCTCCCAAAATCCCTAAAATTTCCCCAAAATCCCCCAAATCCCCTCAAATCCCCCAAAATCCCCAAAATCCTCCCCAAAATCCCCCAAAACCTCCCCAAAATCCCCCCAAAAACCTCCCCAAAATCCCCCAAAATCCTCCCAAAATTCCCCCAAATCCCTCAAAACCCCCGAGAACCCCCCAAACCTCCCCAAAATTCTCTCTCAAATCCCCCAATCCCTCCAAAGCCCCTCCAAAATCCCCAAAATTTCCCAAAATCCCCCAAATCCCCAAAATTCCCCAAATCCCCCCAAAATAAATCTATCGAGGGACCCCCAAAAATCCCCAAAAATCCCACAAAAATCCCCCAAAATTCCTTCAGAGACCCCCAAAATTACCCCCAAATCCCCCAAAATCCCTCCAAAACCCCCCAAAAATCTCCCCAAAATCCCCCTTAAATCCCCCCAACCCACCCCAGAATCCCCCCAAATCCCCCCAAAAATTACCCCAAATTCCCCCAAAATTCCCCAAAACCCCCTCCCAAAATTCCCCTCCCTCCCCACCCTTTACCTTCCTCCTCCAGTTCCGGGGGTCTCGAGCCGCCGGGACCCCCCAGAGCCCCCCCCGGGCCCCCCCAAATCGGGGGGAGCCCCCCCAGGAGCCCCCCCAGGAGCAGCAGCGCCCCGGGCCCCGCCATGGGGGGATTTTGGGGGGATTTTGGGGGGATTTTGGGGTTTTTTGGGGGATTTTGGGGTTTTTTGGGGGTTGTTTTTTTTGGGGGGCCCCCCCCAGATAAGGTTGGGCCCGCCCCTCCCCCTCCCTCAGGGCGGGGCTGGGCTGGGGGGGGGAGATAAGGGAGGGGGAGGGGCGAGATAAGGGGGGGGGGAGGGGAGGAGGGTTGGGAGCCCCAAAATTCTGCCGGACGCCCCAAAAATTCACGGGGGGGAACCCCAAAAATAACCCGGGAACCCCAAAAATCCTCCCGGGAACCCCAAAAATCCACAGGGGGACCCCAAAAATCCTCCCGGGAACCCCAAAAATCCTCCCGGGATCCCCAAAAATAACCCGGGAACCCCAAAAATCCACACGGGAACCCCAAAATCCTCCTGGGAACCCAAAATCCTCAGGATCCCCAAAAATCCTCCCAGGAACCCCAAAAATCCTCCCGGGATCCCCAAAAATCCTCCCGGGGACCCCAAAAATCCACACGGGATCCCCAAAAATCCTCCCGGGAACCCCAAAAATTCACCCGGGAACCCCAAAAATCCTCCCGGGAACCCCAAAAATTCACCCGGGAACCCCAAAAATCCTCCCGGGAACCCCAAAAATCCTCCCGGGAACCCGAAAATTCTCCCGGGAACCCCAAAAATCCTCAGGGGAACCCCAAAAATGACCGAGGCACACGGGGAGGGCACAGCGAGCTTTAATGGGGGAACTGGGACGGACTGGGATGGACTGGGATGAACCGGGATGGACTGGTCTGTACTGGTTTATACTGGTTTGTACTGGTTTGTATTGTTCCATGCCGGTTTATACTGGTCCATACTGGTCCATACTGGTCTGTACTGGTTTACACTGGTCCATACTGGTCTATACTGGTCTGTACTGGTTTATATTGATCCATACTGGTCCACACTGGTTTATACAGGTGCATACTGGTCTTTACTGGACCATACTGGTTTATACTGGTCCATACTGGTTTGTACTGGTCCATACTGGTCTTTACAGGTTTGTACTGGTTTATACTGGTCCATGCTGGTTTATACTGGTCCATACTGGTTTTACTGGTTTATACTGGTCCACACTGGTTTATATTGGTCCATACTGCTCCATACTGGTTCGTACTGGTCCGTACTGGTCCGTACTGGTCCGTACTGGTCCATACTGGTCCATACTGGTCCGTACTGGTCCGTACTGGTCACTGGGCCCCGCCCCTCCCCCCCTGCAGCAGGAGCCGCGCGCGGCGCTTGAGCAGAGCCCGGGATGGGGGAGGGGCGGGGGCGGCCTCGTCTGGGGGAGGGGACGCGGTCAGGGGCCCCAAAAACACCAAAAACACCCAAAAACACCCAAAAACACCCAAAAACCACCCAAAAACACCCCAAAAACACCCAAAAACACCCCAAAATACACCCAAAACACCCCAAAACACCCCAAGATCAGCTCCAAAAAAATCCCCCAAAAACCCCCCCAGGGCCCCCCAAAACCCACCCAGGGACCCCCCAAAAAACCCCCCCAGGACCCCCAAAAACCCCCCCAGGGCCCCCCAAAAACCCCCCCGGGCCCCCCAAAAAACCCCCCCAGGGGCCCCCAAAACCCTCCCAGGGACCCCCCAAAAAACCCCCAGGGACCCCCAAAAACCCACCCAGGGACCCCCCAAAAAACCCCCCAGGGCCCCCCAAAACCCCACCCAGGGACCCCCCAAAACCCCCCCAGGGACCCCCCAAAAACCCACCCAGGGACCCCCCAAAATCCGCCCCACCCCCGCCCCCTCACCGTCCGAGCTCGGGGGCGGCGCCGGGGGCTCCTCGTGCGGCCGGGGGGGCTGGGGGACCCCAAAACCCGTCAGGGGACCCCAAAATCCATCAGGGGACCCCAAAATCCATCAGGGGACCCCAAAATCCAATCGGGGACCCCAAAACCCGTCAGGGGACCCCAAAACCCGTCAGGGGACCCCAAAAACGGCGATGGGGACCCCAAAATCAAATGGGTCAGGGGACCCCAAAATCCCCCAAAACAGAAGTCGGGACCCCAAATCCTATCGAGGACCCCAAATACGTCAGGTGAGCCCAAAATGGGTGAGGGGACCCGAAATCCACAAAGGGCCCAAAACCCCCAAAACCAGAAACCGGGACCCCAAAACCCCCCAAAACAGCAAAGGGGACCCCAAAATCCACCAGGGGACCCCAAAACCGGATAAGGGCCCCCCCAAAATGGACTCAGGTCCCCCAGACCCCCAAAAATTGACTCAGGACCCCCCAAATTTCCTCGGGACCCCCAAATCCTCCCCAAATGGACTCGGGACCCCCAAAATTCACTCAGGACCCCCAGATCACCCCAGGCCCCAAAATGGATTCGGGACCCCCAGACCCCCAAAGTGGGCCAGACGCCCCCCCCCCCAAAATGGACTTGGGGACCCCCCAAATCCCCCCTAAAATGGACACGTGACCCCCAAAACTGACACAGGCCCCCCCCAGACCCCCCCAAAATGGGTCAAACCCCCCCCCCAAAAATGGATTCGGGACCCCCCCAGACCCCCCCAAATTGGGTCAGACGCCCCCACAAACCCCCCAAAATTCACTTGGGACCCCAAAACCAAGTCCCCCAAAAGCCCCCAAGTCCCCCAAAACGGACTCGGGACCCCCCAAACTGGACTCACCTGTGGGGGGGCTCTGGGGGGGTCCCGGGGGGGATTTGGGGGTGCCCCCCCCGCCCCCCCCCGCAGCCGCTCCCGCAGCAGCTCCAGCAGAGCCCGGGGGGGGCGGGGGGAGGGGCACCCCAAATCCTGGGGGGAGGGGGAGGGGCAACTGAGGCACGGCCCCGGAAACGGCGCACCTGGGCAGGTGGGACCCCCCAAAACTGCTCACCTGGGCAGGTGGGAGCCCCCAAAACTGCTCACCTGGGCAGGTGGGGACCCCCAAAACTGCTCACCTGGGCAGGTGGGACCCCAAAACTGCTCACCTGGGCAGGTGGGAGCCCCAAAACTGCTCACCTGGGCAGGTGGGACCCCAAAACTGCTCACCTGGGCAGGTGGGACCCCCAAAAACTGCTCACCTGGGCAGGTGGGACCCCAAAAATTCCTCACCTGGGCAGGTGGGACCCAGGTGTGTGTTACCTGTCCCAGGTGTGTGTTACCTGTACAGGTGAGTGTTACCTGTCCCAGGTGTGCGTTACCTGTCCCAGGTGTGCCTTACCTGGCCCAGGTGTGCGTTACCTGTCCCAGGTGTGCCTTACCTGTCCCAGGTGTGCGTTACCTGTACAGGTGTGCGTTACCTGTCCCAGGTGTGCCTTACCTGGCCCAGGTGTGCCTTACCTGGCCCAGGTGTGCGTTACCTGTCCCAGGTGTGCCTTACCTGGCCCAGGTGTGTCAGGAGTCTCTCCAGCCGCGCCGAGGCCCCGCCCAGGGCGTGCCTCACCTGGCCCAGGTCTCTCCGAGCGGCGGCCACGCCCCCCGAGCTGGGGGGGGAGGGGTCCCTGCGACCCCCACAGGGAGCTCAGGTGTGCCCAGGTACCCCCAGGTACCCCCAGGTATCCCCAGGTATCCCCAGGTACCCCCACGTGTGCCCAGGTGTGCCCAGGTGTGCCCAGGTACCCCCAGGTATCCCCAGGTACCCCCAGGTACCCCCACGTGTGCCCAGGTGTGACCCAGGTGTACCCAGGTGTGCCCAGGTGTGCCCAGGTGTGTCCCAGGTGTACCCAGGTGTGCCCAGGTGTGCCCAGGTGTGTCCCAGGTGTGCCCAGGTGTGTCCCTCACTCACCTGGCAGGGGTCCCAGGTACCCCCAGGTGTGTCCCTCGCAGCCGCCCCCGCAGAGCCGCGGCCTCGGCCCGGAGCCGCGACAGGGACACGGACAGGTGAGACACGGACAGGTGAGACAGGTGAGACACCTGGGACAGGTGAGACAGGGACAGGTGAGACAGGGACAGGTGAGACAGGGACAGGTGAGACAGGTGAGACACCTGGGACAGGTGAGACAGGGACAGGTGAGACAGGGACAGGTGAGACAGGTGAGACACCTGGGACAGGTGAGACAGAGACAGGTGAGACAGGTGAGACACCTGGGACAGGTGAGACAGGGACAGGTGAGACAGGGACAGGTGAGACAGGTGAGACAGACACAGGTGAGACAGGTGAGACACCTGGGACATTAATGGCACTCAGGTGACACTCAGGTGACACAGGTGACACTCAGGTGACACACAGGTGACAGGTGACATTACTGACAGGTGTCACAGGTGGCACAGGTGACATCGATGGCACTCAGGTGTCACAGGTGACACAGGTGACACTCAGGTGACACACAGGTGACAGGTGACATTACTGACAGGTGTCACAGGTGTCACAGGTGTCACAGGTGTCACAGGTGACATCGATGGCACTCAGGTGACACAGGTGACACAGGTGACACTCAGGTGACACACAGGTGACAGGTGACATTACTGACAGGTGTCACAGGTGTCACAGGTGACATCGATGGCACTCAGGTGTCACAGGTGACACAGGTGACTCTCAGGTGACATTGATGGCACTCAGGTGACACTCAGGTGACACAGGTGACTCTCAGGTGACACACAGGTGACAGGTGACATTACTGACAGGTGGCACAGGTGACACAGGTGTCCCAGGTGACTCTCAGGTGACATTTGGGGGGGTCTCACCTGTGGCCCGGCTCTGGTGGGCGTGGCCCGGCGCGGTGTCACCGCTGACGTCGCTGGTGATGACGTCACCTCTGACGTCACCGTCGCTGTCCCCGGGGGGGTCTCCCGGGGGTCCCCGCAGGGGGGGGGCGATGGGGGGGGCTCCCCCTGCCCCTCCCCCCACTGCGGCCACTCGGGGAGGGGCTCGGGCTGGGGGAGGGGCAAAGGGGGGTGAAGGGGGCAGGGCAGGGACCCCAAAATCCCCCCAAAATAAATCCCGAGAGAGACCCCCAAAAACCCCCCAAAAATTCCTTCAGAGACCCCCAAAATCCCCCCCAAATCCCCCCAAATCCCCCAAAATTCCCCTCAAATCCCCCCCAAAATCCCCCAAAATCCCCCAAAATCCCCAAAATCCCCCAAAATCCCCCAAAATCCCCCAAAATCCTCCCAAAATCCCCAAAAATCCCCCAAAATCCCCCAAATCCCCCCTCCCCCTTTACCTCTCCCCGCCGCCCCCTCGGCCGCGCCCCTCCCCCCCGCCGGGACCCCCGGACCTGGGGGGGCAACGGGAGGGTCGGGGGGGGGTCAGAGCTATTGGGGACCCCCAAATCCATGGAGACCCCCGAATCCACGGGACCCCCAATCCACGGGACCCCCAATCCAGCCCCCGTAATTCGGGACCCCCAAATCCTCCCCCAAATGGACTCGGGACCCCCCAAAATTCACTCAGGACCCCCCAGATCACCCCAAGCCCCCCCAAAATGGATTCAGGACCCCCAGACCCCCAAATTGGGCCAGACCCCCACCCCCAAAATGGACTTGGGGACCCCCCAAATCCACGGGACTCCCCCAGTCCATGGGGACCCCCCCCAATTCAGGCCCCCCCAAACCACCCCCCCCCAATTTGGAGCCCCCAATTCCGCCCCCAATCCATCCCCTCCCCCTCCTCACACCTGTCCGTTCCCGCCCCTCCCCCGGCTCTGCAGCCCCCGCAGCCTCCGGCGCATGCGCAGCAGCTCCGCCTCGGCCCCGCCCACCAGGGACTGCACACGGCCCGCGTCCACCTGAGCGGGACAGGTGAGAACGGACAGGAGAGAACAGGTGTGATCCCAACCCCCTCAGGTGTGTGTTACCTGTCCCAGGTGTACCCAGGTGTGTCCCAGGTGTACCCAGGTGTGTGTTACCTGTCCCAGGTGTACCCAGGTGTGTCTCACCTGTCCCAGGTGTACCCAGGTGTACCCAGGTGTGTGTTACCTGTCCCAGGTGTACTCAGGTGTACCCAGGTGTGTCCCAGGTGTACCCAGGTGTGTCCCAGGTGTACCCAGGTGTGTCTCACCTGTCCCAGGTGTACCCAGGTGTACCCAGGTGTGTGTTACCTGTCCCAGGTGTACCCAGGTGTACCCAGGTGTGTCCCAGGTGTACCCAGGTGTGTCCCAGGTGTACCCAGGTGTGTCTCACCTGTCCCAGGTGTACCCAGGTGTACCCAGGTGTGTGTTACCTGTCCCAGGTGTACCCAGGTGTGTCCCAGGTGTGTCTCACCTGCAGCGTGTCCCCCACGCTCAGGTACAGCCCCCGCAGTCTCTCCGTCTCCTCCCCCAGGTGTGTGTTACCTGTCCCAGGTGTACCCAGGTGTGTCCCAGGTGTGTCCCAGGTGTACCCAGGTGTACCCAGGTGTGTGTTACCTGTCCCAGGTGTACCCAGGTGTACCCAGGTGTGTCCCAGGTGTACCCAGGTGTGTCTCACCTGTGCCAGGTGTGTCTCACCTGCAGCGTGTCCCCCACGCTCAGGTACAGCCCCCGCAGCCTCTGTCTGTGTGTCTCTCACCTGTCCCAGGTGTACCCAGGTGTGTCCCAGGTGTACCCAGGTGTGTCCCAGGTGTGTGTTACCTGCCCCAGGTGTACCCAGGTGTGTCTCACCTGTCCCAGGTGTGCCCAGGTGTACCCAGGTGTGTCCCAGGTGTGTCCCAGGTGCACCCAGGTGTGCCCAGGTGTGTGTTACCTGTCCCAGGTGTACCCAGGTGTGTCTCACCTGTGCCAGGTGTGTCTCACCTGCAGCGTGTCCCCCACGCTCAGGTACAGCCCCCGCAGTCTCTCCGTCTCCTCCCCCCGCAGCTGCAGCCGCCCCAGGGACCCCCGGAGCCCCCACACCTGGGGGAGGGGCGGGGTCACCTGGGGGACACCTGGGGCCATTTTGGGGGCATTTGGGGTCACATTTGGGGTCATTTGGGGCCATTTGGGGTCATTTGGGGTCATTTGGGGTCATTTTGGGGTCACATTTAGGGTCATTTGGGGTCACATTTGGGGTCATTTGGGGTCACATTTTGGGGTCATTTGGGGTCATTTGGGGTCACATTTGGGGTCATTTTGGGGTCACATTTGGGGTAATTTTGGGTCATTTTGGGGTCATTTGGGGTCATTTGGGGTCACATTTGGGGTCATTTTGGGGTCACATTTTGGGGTCATTTGGGGTCACATTTTGGGGTCATTTGGGGTCATTTGGGGTCATTTTGAGGTCATTTGGGGTCAGTGGGGGTCGGGGTAATTTTGGGGGTCAGGGGTAATTTTGGGGTAATTTTGGGGGGGTCAGGGGGTAATTTTGGGGGGTCAGGGGTAATTTTGGGGTCATTTTGGGGGGGTCAGACCCACCTGGTCCTGCCGGGGGTCCCGGGGGGGGTCCCGGGGGCGGCGCCGGCCTGGGGTGGGGGAGGGGACAGAGGGGTCAGAGACCCCGGAGACCCCCAAAAATCTCTCAGGACACCCCAAAATCCCCCCAAAATCTCTCCAGGACCACCCAGAACCCCCCAAATCCCCCAGGACCCCCAAATTTCCCCCCTCCCCCTTTACCAGAGTCTCCGGTGGCCATTGGGGGATCCCAGATCTGGGGGGGCACAGAGGGGTCAGGGGGGGCTTTGGGGGACCCTCAGATCGCCCCAAATCCCCCAAAATCCCCCAAATTTCCCCTCCGGAACCCCCAAATCCTTCCCAGGACACCAAAATCCCCCAAATTTCCTCCCCAGAACACCCAAATTTCCTCCCTAGAACCCCCAAAATCCTCTCCCAGACCCCCAGAATCCCCCAAATTTTCCCTCCAGTCCCCCAGGACCCCCCCAAATCCCCCAGGACCCCCCAAATCCCCCTGGAACCCCCAAATCCCCCTGGAACCCCCAAATCTCCCCCAAAATCCCCAAATCTCACCCCAAAACTCCCCAGAACTCCCCAAACCCCCCAGCACTCCCAAATCCTCCCAAGACCCCCAAATTCTCTCCAGAACCCCCAAATCCCTCTCAGGACCCCCAAATCCCCCAAATCTCACCCCAAATTCCCCAAAAAATCCCCCAAAATCCCCCCCAAACTCCGCACGTTCCCGCAGCCGCTGCCCGCCCTTGGCCCCGCCCCTTGTCGCTATGGCAACGGGACGCTCGGGCGCTGATTGGTTGAGTTGCCGTAACCCAAGATGGCGGCGCCCACGCAGGGAGGACCGTACATAAGATGGCGGCCGCCCGGTGAGAGACCGGAAGTTCCTCCCACCAACTTCCGGTTCCGCCGTCTGGGGCCTGAGGCGCGCGCGTGAGGCCCCGAGCGGTACCGGGTGGGTTTTGGGGGGATTTAAAGGGGGATCTGAGGGATTTGAGGGGTTTAAAG
This sequence comes from Muscicapa striata striata, assembly GCA_030060385.1. Taxonomy (NCBI): domain Eukaryota; kingdom Metazoa; phylum Chordata; class Aves; order Passeriformes; family Muscicapidae; genus Muscicapa; species Muscicapa striata. Next base: position 106,569 of record JAREIS010000863.1, read on the forward strand.
TAAAATTTGAAGGATCTGAGGGGTCTGGGGGCGTCTAAAGGGGAATCTGAGGGATCTCCGGGGTCTGCAGGGGGTTTTGGGGGTCTCTAAAAGGGGGATTTCAGGGGTTTGGGGTCCCAGGGTGGGGTTTGGGGGTCCCAAAGGGAGATTTGAGGGGCTTGGAGAGGTTTTAAGGGGTTTTGGTGGATATTGGGGGTCTCGGTGGGGTTAAAAGGGGGATCTGAGGGGTTTGGGGGGGTTTAATGGGGATCTGAGGGGTCCTGAATGGGAATTTGGGGGTCCCAAAGGGGGATCGGAGGGGATTTGGGGTCTGGGAGGAATTTGGGGGGTCCAGGGGGAGATTTGGGGGTCCCAAAGAGGGAATTTGAGGGGTCCCAAAGGGGATCTGGAGGATTTTGGGGGTCAGGGGAAAATTGGGGTCCCAAAGGGGATCTGAGGGGTTTTGGGGTCTGGGGGAATTTGGGGGTCAGGGACTTGGGGTCCCTGACTCGGGGTCTCTCCCCTTCCCCAGCCCCAGCATGGTGCCCCTCCCCCTCCTGGTGCTGCTGCTGCCGCTGGCGCTGGGAGGAACCCCCGAGGTGACAGTGACACGGCCCCGGGGGGTGGCCCTGAGCCGTGAGTGACACCCCAAAAACACCCTGAAACACCCCAAAAAAACCCCTAAAAAATCCTGAACCCAAAAACCCCCAAATCCCCCAAAATCCCACCCTGGGACCCCCCAGAGGTGACGGTGACACGGCCCCGGGGGGTGGCTCTGAGCCGTGAGTGACACCCCAAAATAACCCAAAATCACCCCAAAAAAACCCCAAAAACCCCAAAACCACCCCAAAAAACCTTGAACCCAAAAATCCCTCCAAAATCCTCCCAATCCCCCCAAAATCCTCCCAAAATCCTCCCAAAGCCCCCAAAATCCTCCCAAATCCCCCCAAAACCTCCCAAAATCCCTCCCAAAATCCTCCCAAATCCCCCCAAAATCCTCTCAAATTCCTTCCCAAATCCCTCAAAAATCCTCCCAAAAAACCCCCCAAATCCCCCCAAAATCCTCCCAAATCCTCCTCAAATCCCCCCAAATCCCCCTCAAATCTCCCCAAAATCCCCCCAAATTTCCCTCAGATCTCCCCAAATGCCCCAAATCCCCCCAAATCCCCACAAAATCCCCCCAAATTTTCCTCAAATCTCTCCAAAATCCCCTCATCCCCCAAATTTCCCTCAAATCCCCCAAAATCCCCAAATCCCCCTCAAATCCCATAAAATCCCCCCAAATTTCCCTCAAATCTCCCCAAAATCCCCTCAACCCCCCAAATCCCTTCCAAATCACCCCAAAAATCTCCCCCCAAATCCCCATTAAATCACCCCAGGACCCCCCAAATCGCCCTTAACCCCCTCAAATCCCTCCCAAATCCCCTCAAACACCCCAAAATCTCCCCTAAACCCCCCCAAAATCCCCAAATCCCCAAAAATCCCCAAATCCCCCAAATTCCCGTTCCAGAGTTGCCTTTCTACCCGACCTCGGGAGTCCGTTTCGCTGCCTGGACGGTTCCGGCTCCGTGGCCTTTGCCTGGGTCAACGACGACTACTGTGACTGCCAGGATGGGTCTGATGAGCCTGGTGGGACCCCAAAACCAACCTGGGAACCCCAAAAACCGAACTGGGCACCCCAAAAATCCCCCAGAGCTCTGGGACCCCAAATACCCCAGAGGGATCCCCAAAAAGTGCCCCAAAACCATCCCAGGGAGGCCCAGACCTGTGACTGCCAGGATGGGTCTGATGAGCCTGGTGGGACCCCAAAATCCAACCTGGGAACCCCAAAATCCAACCTGGGACCCCTAAAAACCAACCTGGGACCCCGAAAATCCCCCCAGGGACCCCAAAACCCCCTCAGGGACCCCAAAAACCTCCAAAATCCCCTCCCCACCTCAGAGCCCCTGCCTCGAATTTGGCCCCCCCCAAGGCCCCTCAGGGACCTTCCTGCTCCCCCAAATTTTGGGGAGGGGTCCCCAATTTCTCTTTGAGTGCCCCTCCAGACCCCCTCAAACTTACTGGGACCCCCCAAAACCCCTCCAGGGACCCCCCAAACCCCCCCAGGACCCCAAAAACCTCCAAAATCCTCGAAAGCTCCTCCACACTTCTAGCGACCCCAATTTCTCCTCCCAAAGCCCCTCAGGGACCTTCCTGCTCCCCCAAATTTTGGGGAGGGGTCCCCAGTTTCTCTCTGGGTGCCCCCCCAAACTCACGGGGACCCCCCAAAACCCACCCAGAGACCGCAAAACCCCCTCAGGGACCCCAAAAACCTCCAAATTCTCCCTTTCTCGGAGTTGTCGTCTCAATTTTTGGGACCCCAGAGCTCCTCAGGGACCTTCCTGCTCCCCCAAATTTTGGGGAGGGGTCCCCAATTTCTCTCTGGGTGCCCACCCAGACCCCCCCAGACTCACTGGGACCCTCCAAAACCCCTCCGTGGCCCCCCGAAAACCCCCCCAGGACCCCAAAAACCTCCAAAATCCTCTCCCTTAAAAACGCCTCCTCACTTTTAGGGACCCCAATTTCTCCTCCCAAGGCCCCTCAGGGACCTTCCTGCTCCCCCAAATTTTGGGGAGAGGTCCCCAGTTTCTCTCTGAGTGCCCACCCAGATGCCCCCAAACTCACTGGGACCCCCCAAAACCCCTCCAGGGACCCCCAAAAACCCCCAGGACCCCAAAACCCTCCAAATTCTCCCTTCCTCAGAGCTCTCGTCTCAATTTTTGGGACCCCAAAACTCCTCAGGGACCTTCCTGCTCCCCCAAATTTTGGGGAGGGGTCCCCAATTTCTCTCTGAGTGCCCCTCCAGACCCCCCCAAACTCACGGGGACCCCCCCAAACCCCTCCAGGGACCCCCCAAAACCCCCAGGACCCCAAAAACCTCCAAATTCTCCCTTCCTCAGAGCTCTCGTCTCAATTTTTGGGACCCCAAAACTCCTCAGGGACCTTCCTGCTCCCCAAATTTTGGGAGGGTCCCCAATTTCTCTCTGAGTGCCCCTCCAGACCCCCAAACTCACGGGGACCCCCAAACCCCTCCAGGGACCCCAAAACCCCCAGGACCCCAAATCCTCTTCCTCAAAAAGCTCCTCCAAGTTCTAGCGACCCCAATTTCTCCTCCCAGGGCCCCTCAGGGACCTTCCTGCTCCCAGATTTTGGGCAGGGGTCCCCAATTTCTCTCTGGCTGCCCCCAAACTCACAGGGGACCCCCCCAAAATCCCCCAGGGACCCCTGCCTGCCCCAACGGGCGCTTCCACTGCACCAACGCCGGGCACCGGCCCGCTCCATCCCGCTGCCCACGTCAGCGACGGCGTCTGTGGTGGGTCTGGGGGCTTTGGGGGATTTTGGGGGTCCTGGGGGGGTTCGAGGGGGTTTTGGGGGGTCCTAGGGGGATCTGGAGCGATTTTGGGAGGATTTTAGGGGGTTCCTGAGGAGATCTGGGGGGGATTTTAAGGGTTTTGGGGATCCTGGGAATTTGGGGAGGGACTTTAGGGGTTTGGGGGATTTGGGGGGAGTTTGAGGGATCCGAGGGGATTTTGGGGTCCTGGGGGTCCGAGGGGGATTTTGGGGGTCCTGGGGAGTTCGAGGGGGTTTTGGGGGTCCTGAGGGATCTGAAGTGATTTTGGGGGATTTTAGGGAGGTCTTGAGGAGATAAGGGGGGGATTTTAAGGGGTTTTCTGAGGTTCTGGTGGTGGCTTTGGGGGTTTTGAGGGGTCCTGGGAGGTTTTGGGGGTCCTGGGGATTTTGGGGGGTCCTGGGGTTCGAGGTTTTGGGGGGTTCTGGGGGATCTGGAGCGATTTTGGGGGATTTTGGGGGATTTTAGGGAGTTCTTGAGGAGATCTGGGGGATTTTAAGGAGTTTTGGGGGACCTGGGGGATTTGGGGAGGGATTTTGGGGGATTTTGGGGATTTTAAGGGGTCCTGGGGGATTTTGGGGATTTTGGGGGATTTGGGGGAGTTTGAGGGGTCCTGGGGGGATTTTGGGGGGTTCTGGGGGGGATTTTGGGGGGTCCTGGGGGGATCTGGAGCGATTTTGGGGGGATTTTAGGGAGTTCTTGAGATTTTTGGGGGGGATTTTAAGGGGTTTTTGGGGGATCCTGGGGGATTTGGGGAGGGATTTTGGGGGGATTTTGGGATAATTTTGGGATGATTTTGGGGTGGTTTTGGGGTCTTTTTTTGGGCTGATTTTGGGGGTTTTTTTGGGATAATTTTGGGATAATTTTGGGCTGATTTTGGGATAATTTTGGGCTGATTTTAGGGTGTATTTTTGGGATAATTTTGGGGTATTTTTTGGGGTGATTTTGGGATAATTTGGGGATAATTTTGGGTTGATTTTTTGGGGTGATTTTGGGATAATTTTGGGCTGATTTTGGGGTGTTTTTTTGGGATAATTTTGGGGTGATTTTTTGGGGTGGTTTTGGGATAATTTTGGGGTGATTTTGGGATAATTTTGGGGTGATTTTTTGGGGTGATTTTGGGATAATTTTGGGCTGATTTGGGGTTTTTTTTTGGGATAATTTTGAGGTATTTTTGGGGTGATTTTGGGATAATTTTGGGGTGGTTTTGGGGTCTTTTTTTGGGGGTTAATTTTGGCGTTTTTTTGGGGGTGATTTTGGGATAATTTTGGCATAATTTTGGGGTGATTTTGGGGTATTTTTTGGGGTGATTTTGGGATAATTTTGGGGTGATTTTGTGGTATTTTTTGGGGTGATTTTGGGATCATTTTGGGGTGATTTTGGGATAATTTTGGGATAATTTTGGGGTGATTTTGGGGTGATTTTGGGATAATTTTGGGATAATTTTGGGATGATTTTGGGGTGATTTTGGGATGATTTTGGGGTGATTTTGGGATAATTTTGGGATAATTTTGGGATAATTTTGGGTTGATTTTTTGGGGTGATTTTGGGATAATTTTGGGATGATGTTGGGGTGATTTTGGGATCATTTTGGGGTGATTTTGGGGTAATTTTGGGATAATTTTGGGATGATTTTGGGATAATTTTGGGGTGATTTTGGGATAATTTTGGGATAATTTTGGGATAATTTTGGGGTGATTTTGGGATAATTTTGGGGTGATTTTGGGGTAATTTTGGGATAATTTTGGGATGATTTTGGGATAATTTTGGGGTGATTTTGGGATAATTTTGGGATAATTTTGGGGTGATTTTGGGATAATTTTGGGGTGATTTTGGGGTGTTTTTTTGGGATAATTTTGGGGTGATTTTGGGATAATTTTGGGGTGATTTTGGGATAATTTTGGGATAATTTTGGGATAATTTTGGGGTAATTTTGGGATCATTTTGGGATAATTTTGGGATAATTTTGGGGTGTTTTTTTGGGGTGATTTTGGGGTCCCCTCCGTTCTGACCCCTCCCCCCCCAGATTGCTGCGACGGCACCGACGAGTGGGGGAGCGGGGCCGGGTGTGAGAACACCTGCAGGTGAGACTGGGAGGCACTGGGAGGGACTGGGAGGGACTGGGAGGGACTGGGAATGGGATAATGGGAACTGGGAGGGACTGGGAGGGACTGGGAATGGGATAATGGGAACTGGGAGGGACTGGGAGGGACTGGGAATGGGATAATGGGAACTGGGAGGGACTGGGAGGGACTGGGAATGGGATAATGGGAAATGGGAGGCACTGGGAGGGACTGGGATGGACTGGGAGGGACTGGGAATGAGATAATGGGAAATGGGAGGGACTGGGAGGCACTGGGAGGGACTGGGATGGACTGGGAGGGACTGGGAATGGGATAATGGGAACTGGGAGGGACTGGGATGCGCTGGGAATGGGATAATGGGGACTGGGATTAACTGGGAGGGACTGGGATGGACTGGGATGGACTAGGAATTGCATAATGGGGACTGGGAATGGGATAATGGGAACTGGAACGGACTGGGAAAAACTGGGAGGGAACTGGGATGGACTAGAAATGGGACTGGGAGGGGATTAGGAGGGACTGGGGCAAACTGGGACGGACTGGGATGGACTGGAATGAACTGGGATAAACCAGAAATGGTTTGGGGGGGTTCCCAGGTTTTTGGGGTGAATTTTGGGTCCCCCAGGGAGCGGGGCCGGGCGGAAGGCGAGGCTCAGGATGGACCGGGACAAACTGGGATGGACTGGGACAAACTGGGATGGACTGGGACAAACTGGGAATGGCTCAAGGGGCATTCCCAGATTTTTGGGGACCCCTCACCCCAATTTTGGGTGAATTTTGGGGTTCCCCAGGGAGCGGGGCCGGGCCGAACGCGAGGCTCGGCTGCGCTTGGGATGGACTGGGACAAACTGGGAGTGACTGGGATGGACTGGGACAAACTGGGACAGACTGGGAATGGCTCAGGGGGGGTTCCAGGATTTTTGGGGTCCCCTCACCCCAATTTTGGGGTTCCCCAGGGAGCGAGGCCGGGCTGAACGCGAGGCCCGGCTCCGCTCGGCCGCCCTGGCCCGCGAGGGATGGACTGGGACAGACTGGGACAAACTGGGACAAACTGGGACAGACTGGGACAAACTGGGACAAACTGGGCTGAACTGGGAATGGCTCAGGGGGGGTTCCAGGATTTTTGGGGGATTTTGGGATGGATTTTGGGGTTCCCCAGGGAACGAGGCCGGGCTGAACGCGAGGCCCGGCTCCGCTCGGCCGCCCTGGCTCTGCTTGGGATGGACTGGGACAGACTGGGACAGACTGGGACAAACTGGGCTGAACTGGGAATGGCTCAGGGGGGGTTCCAGGATTTTTGGGGTCCCCTCACCCCAATTTTGGGGTTCCCAGGAGCGAGGCCGGGCTGAACGCGAGGCCCGGCTCCGCTCGGCCGCCCTGGCCCGCGAGGGATGGACTGGGACAGACTGGGACAAACTGGGACAGACTGGGACAAACTGGGACAAACTGGGCTGAACTGGGAATGGCTCAGGGGGTTCCAGGATTTTGGGGGATTTTGGGATGGATTTTGGGGTTCCCCAGGGAGCGAGGCCGGGCTGAACGCGAGGCCCGGCTCCGCTCGGGATGGACTGGGACAGACTGGGACAAACTGGGACAGACTGGGACAGACTGCGCTGAACTGGGAATGGCTCAGGGGGGGTTCCCGGATTTTTGGGGTGAATTTTGGGGTCCCCTCACCCCAATTTTGGGGTTCCCCAGGGAGCGAGGCCGGGCTGAACGCGAGGCCCGGCTCCGCTCGGCCGCCCTGGCCCGCGAGGGATGGACTGGGACAGACTGGGACAAACTGGGACAAACTGGGCTGAACTGGGACAGACTGGGACAAACTGGGCTGAACTGGGAATGGCTCAGGGGGGGTTCCAGGATTTTTGGGGTCCCCCCAGGTGAATTTTGGGGTTCCCCAGGGAGCGAGGCCGGGCTGAACGCGAGGCCCGGCTCCGCTCGGCCGCCCTGGCCCGCGAGGGATGGACTGGGACAAACTGGGACAAACTGGGACAAACTGGGCTGAACTGGGAATGGCTCAGGGGGGGTTCCAGGATTTTTGGGGTCCCCTCACCCCAATTTTGGGGTTCCCCAGGGAGCGAGGCCGGGCTGAACGCGAGGCCCGGCTCCGCTCGGCCGCCCTGGCCCGCGAGGGATTCGCGCTGAGGCAGCGCCTGGTGCAGGAGGCGCAGGAGGGGAAACGGGAAAAACAGGTGAGAAAAAAACGGGAATTTTGGGGGATTTTGGGGGATTTTGGGGAATTTTGGGGAATTTGGGGGATTTGGGGAATTTTTGGGAATTTTTGGGGAATTTTTTGGGGGGTTTGGGGGGAGTTTGGAGGATTTTGGGGGAATTTTGGGGAATTTCGGGATAATTTCAGGATGATTTTGGGATAATTGAATGATAATTTTGGGATTTTTGGGGATAATTTTGGGATAATTTCAGGAAAATTTGGGGATAAATTTGGGATAATTTCAGGAAAAATTGGGATGATTTCAGAATAATTTGGGATAATTTTGGGATAATTTGGGATAATTTCAAGATGATTTCAGGAGTATTTGGGGATGATTTTGGGATAATTTGGGATAATTTTGGGATGATTTCAGGAAAAATTAGGGATAAATTCGGGATAATTTTGGGATGATTTCAGGAAAAATTGGAATAATTTCAGAATAATTTGGGATAATTTGAGATAATTCCAAGATGATTTCAGGATAATTTGGGGATGATTTTGGGGTAATTTGGGATAATTTCAGGAAAATTTGGGATAATTTGAGATAATTTCAAGATGATTTCAGGATTATTTTGGGGATGATTTTGGGACAATTTGGGATAATTTTGGGATGATTTCAGGAAAATTTGGGGGGAATTTGGGATAATTTTGGGATGATTTCAGGAAAATTTGGTGATGATTTTGGGATAATTTGGGATAATTTAGAGCTGATTTTGGGATAATTTGGGGGGAATTTGGGATAATTTAATCATAATTTTGGGGATAATTTCAGGATGTTTTTGTGATAATTTCAGGATAATTTTGGGATAATTTCAGAATAATTTTGGGATAATTTCAGAATAATTTTGGGATGATTTTGGGATAATTTCAGGAAAAATTGGGATAATTTCAGGATAATTTGGGATAATTTTGGGATAGTTTGGGATAATTTTGGGATAATTTCAGGAAAAATTGGGATAATTTCAGGATAATTTGGGACAATTTGGGGATAATTTTGGGATAATTTCAGAATGATTTGGGATAATTTTGGGGTAATTTGAGATAATTTCAAGATGATTTCAGGATTATTTAGGGATGATTTTGGGATAATTGAGATAATTTCAGGAAAATTTGGGATAATTTGGTGACAATTTGGGGATAATTTGGTGATGATTTTGGGATAATTTCAGGAAAATTTAATGATAATTTCAGGATAATTTGGGGATATTTTGGGGATAATTTGGGGATATTTTGGTGATGATTCGAGGATAATTTGATGATAATTTCAGGATATTTTGGGGATAATTTGATGATAATTTCAGGAAATTTTGGGGATAATTTGATGAAAATTTCAGGATATTTTGGGGATAATTTGATGATAATTTCAGGATATTTTGGGGATAATTTGATGATAATTTCAGGATATTTTGGGGATTAATTTGGTGATAATTTCAGGAAATTTTAGTGGCAATTTCAGGATATTTTGGGGATATTTTAGTGATAATTTCAGGATGATTTAATGATAGTTTAATGATAATTTCAGGATATTTTGGTGATAGTTTGGGGATATTTTAATGATAATTTCAGGATAATTTGGGGATATTTCGGGGATAATTTCAGGATAATTTAATGATAATTTCAGGATAATCTGGGGATATTTTCGTGATAATTTGGGGATAATTTAGTGATCATTTCAGGATAATTTGGGGATATTTTAGTGATAATTTGGGGATATTTTAGTGATAATTTCAGGATATTTTGGGGAGAATTTGGTGATAATTTCAGGATATTTTGGGGATGTTTTGGGGATGTTTTAGGGGTGACCCAGGTGTGTTTTGTTGCCTCCCAGGCCCGGCTGGGGGCGCTGCAGGAGGGTTATGGGGGGATGTTTATGTGATAATTTATTGATAATTTAATGATAATTTAATGATAATTTAATGATAATTTCAGGATAATTTGGGGGTAATTTTGGGATATTTTAATGATAATTTCAGGATAATTTTGGGATAATTTGGGGATAGTTTTGGGATAATTCTGGTCTGTTGTGGTGATAATTTGGTGATAATTTCAGGATAATTTGGGGATATTTTAGTGATAATTTGGGGATAATTTGGTGATAATTTCAGGATATTTTAGTGATAATTTCAGGTTAATTTGGAGGTATTTTAATGATAATTTCAGGATAATTTGGGGATATTTTGGGGATGTTTTTTCGGGTGACTCTGCTCTCTTTTGTGCCCCCCAGGCCCGGCTGGGGGCGCTGCAGGGGGATTTTGGGGGGAGGTTTCTGGGATAATTTTGGTGATAATTTGGGGATATTTTAGTGATAATTTCAGGATATTTTGGGGAGAATTTGGTGATAATTTCAGGATAATTTGGGGATATTTTGGGGATGTTTTTGGGGTGACCCAGGTGTGTTTTGGTGCCCCCCAGGCCCGGCTGGGGGCGCTGCAGGGGGGTTATGGGGGGACATTTATGGGATAATTTAATGATAATTTCAGGATAATTTCAGGATAATTTGGGGATATTTTAGTGATAGTTTGGGGATATTTTGGGGATATTTTGGGGATGTTTTTGGGGTGACCCAGGTGTGTTTTGGTGCCCCCCAGGCCCGGCTGGGGGCGCTGCAGGGGGATTTTGGGGGGACGTTTTTGGGATAATTTTGGTGATAATTTGGGGATATTTTAGTGATAATTTGGGGATAATTTGGGGATATTTTGGGGATGTTTTAGGGGTGACCCAGGTGTGTTTTGGTGCCCCCCAGGCCCGGCTGGGGGCGCTGCAGGAGGCCCAGCAGCAGCTGCAGCAGCGCGTGGGGACCCTGCGGGAGGCCAAGGACGCGGCCGAGGGACCCGAGCAGGAGGCCCGGGGGGAGCATCGCAGGAAATGGGGGTGAGGGGAGGGGGGCTGGGGGATTTGGGGTTTTGGGATTTTTTTGGGATTTTTGGGATTTTTTGGGGATTTTTTGGGGTTTTTAGGATTTTTAGGATTTTTTTGGGGATTTTTTGGGGTTTTTTGGGATTTTTTAGGATTTTTTTTTATTTTTTGGGGGATTTTTGGGGTTTTTTGGGATTTTAGGATTTCTTTGGGATTTTGGGGGGATTATTTGGGGTTTTTGGGGTTTTAGGATTTTAGGATTTTTTTGGGGATTTTTTAGGATTTTTTTTTGGGATTTTTTTGGGGGATTTTTTGGGGTTTTTTTGGGATTTTTTAGGATTTCTTTGGGATTTTTTTGGGGATTATTTGGGGGTTTTTTGGGGTTTTTTGGGATTTTTTAGGATTTTTTGGGGATTTTTTGGGGTTTTTTGGTTTTTGGGGTTTTTGGGATTTTTGGGGGATTTTTTTGATTTTTTGGGATTTTTTTGGGATTTTGGGGATTTTGGTTTTTTTGGGATTTTTTGGGGATATTTTGGGGCCCCACAGAAGATACCAAATGAGCAACGGGAGGGGAGGGATTGGAGGGGATTTTTGAGGCCCTGTGGATTTTGGGGTTCCCTGGGTGAATTTTGGGCTCCCTGTTTGGTTTTTTTGGGGTTCCCTCTGTGATTTTTGGGGTGCCCACCCCCCATTTCAGAGCTCAGGGCTGCAGCATTGGCAGCACAGGGAATTTGGGGTTCCCTGGCTGGTTTTGGGGCTGGTTTTTGGGGTCCCTGGTCAGTTTTTGGAGTCCCTGTGTAAATTTGGGGTTCCCTGATCAGTTTTTGGGGTTCCCTCTGTGATTTTTGGGGTTCCCAGCCCCCCCAAACTTCCATTTCAGAGCTCAGAGCTGCAGCGTTGGCAGCGCAGGGAATTTGGGGTTCCCTGGCTGGTTTTGGGGCTGGTTTTTGGGGTCCCTGGTCAGTTTTTGGGGTCCCTGTGTAAATTTGGGGTTCCCTGGGTGAATTTTGGGCTCCCTGTTTGGTTTTTGGGGTTCCCTCTGTGATTTTTGGGGTTCCCAGCCCCCCAAATTCCCATTTCAGAGCTCAGGGCTGCAGCGTTGGCAGCACAGGGAATTTGGGGTTCCCTGGCTGGTTTTGAGGCTGGTTTTTGGGGTCCCTGGTCAGTTTTTGGGGTCCCTGTGTAGATTTGGGGTTCCTTCTGTGATTTTGGGGGTTCCCTCTGTGATTTTTGGGGTTCCCAGCCCCCCCAAATTCCCATTTCAGAGCTCAGAGCTGCAGCGTTGGCAGCGCAGGAATTTTGGGGTTCCCTGGCTGGTTTTGGGGCTGGTTTTTGGGGTCCCTGGTCAGTTTTTGGGGTCCCTGTGTAAATTTGGGGTTCCCTGATCAGTTTTTGGGGTTCCCTGTGTGATTTTTGGGGTGCCCACCCCCCATTTCAGAGCTCAGGGCTGCAGCGTTGGCGGCGCAGGACGAGGCTCGAGCGGCCGAAACCTTCACTGAGCTCGACCTGGACGGGGACGGACGGCGAGTTTGGGGGGCCTGGGGGGGATTTTGGGGGGGCCTGGGGGGGTTTTGGGGTCCCCCAGAAAATTTTGGGATTCCCAGGATGGATTTGGGGTCCCCCAGAGGGTTTTGGGGTCACTCTGAAGAGTTTGGGGCAACTCCAGAGACCCCAAAATACCCAAAGCTCCTCCCCGTGGGAGGGATTTGGGGGATTTTTGGAAGGTCCTGGGGGGAATTTTGGGGTCCCTTTTGGGGTCCCTGGGGGGATTTTGGGGTCCCCCAGGAAATTTTGGGGTCCCCCAGAGGGTTTTGGGGTCCCCCAGAGGGTTTTGGGGAACTCCAGAAACCCCAAAATCCTTCCCCAAGGTGAGAATTTGGGGGATTTTTTGGGGGTTTTGGGGTCCCAGGGAATTTGTTGGTTTTTTTTTTTTGGGGGGTCTTGATGGATTTTGGGGTCCCCCAGAAGATTTTGGGGTCCCCCCTGACCCCCCTTTGCTCCCCCAGGCTGATCCTGGCTGAGCTCCAGGCCCACCCTGGGTTGGATGATGCTGAGGCCGAGGTGAGAACCCAAAAATTCCCAAAAAAACCCCAAAAATGCCCCCCAAAATCCCCAAAAAATCCCCCAAAATCCCCCCAAAAATCTCCAAAAATCCCCCCAAAAATCTCCAAAAAATCCCCAAAAAATCTCCAAAAAAATCTCCTAAAATCCCCCCAAAAACCCTAAAAAATCACCCTAAAAATCCTCCCCCAAAATCCCAAAAAAAATCCCCAAAAAATCCCCAAAAATCCCCCCCAAAATCGCTAAAAAATCCCCCCAAAAAATCCCCAAAAATCCCAAAAAAATCCCCCCAAAATTCCCAAAAAAATTTAAAAAAAATCCCAAAAAATTCCCCCAAAATCCCCAAAAATCTCAAAAAAAAATCCCAAAGAATCCCCAAAAAATTCCAAACTCTCCCAAAAAAAAATCCTCAAAATCCTCAAAAAAAAACCCAAAAAATTCCAAAAACCCCCAAAATCCCCAAAAGTCCCCAAAATCCCAAAAAAATCCCCAAAACCCCCCCAAAAACCCCCCAAAAACCCCCAAAAACCCCCAAAATCCCCCAAAAAAATCCCAAAAACCCCGAAAAAACCCCCAAAAAATCCCCAAGAAACCCCAAAAAAATCCCCAAAAAACCCCAAAAAATCCCCAAGAAACCCCAAAACCCCCCAAAACCCCAAAAAACCCCAAAAAATCCTAAAAATCCCCACTAAAAACCCCAATCCCCCAAAATCCCCAAAAAATCCCCAAAACTCCTTCAAAAACCCCCAAAATCTCAAAAACCCTGCAAAATCCCAAAATCCTGTGTCCCGAAAACCCCCCAAAAATCCTAAAACTCAAAACCCCCAAAATCTCCCAAATTTTTGTTCCCTCCCCCAGGTTTCTGGGCCCCCGGCCTGTGGATTCCGGAACCTTCCGGGAGCGAATCTGGGCCGGGATCAGGGACAGACCCCGGGCACAGGTGGGGGAGGGGAGAGGAGGGGCCCCCAAATTTTGGGGGAGATTTTAGGAAGGGTCCCCAAATTTTAGGAGGAAAAAATTTTGGGGAGGTGTCCCTAAAATTTGAGGGGGAAATTTTAGAGGTCCTCAAATTTTCGGGGGAGGGTCTCCAAATTTTGGGGGAGGAATTTTGGGGGTCCCTAAATTTAAGGGGGGAAATTTTGGGGGTCCCCAAATTTTGGGGGACAGAAATTTTGGGGGAAATCCCCAAATTTTTTGGGGGAAGGGGGGATTTTGGGGAGGGGTCCCTAAATTTTGGTGGGGAGAAATTTTGGGGGTCCCTAAATTTGGGGGTCCTAAATTTAAGGGGGAAATTTTGGGAGGGTCTCCAAATTTTGGGGGTCCCCAAATTTGGGGGTTTAGGGGGAAATTTTGGGGAGGGGTCTCAAAATTGGGAAGTTTCTGGGAGAATTTTGGGGAGGGGTCTCCAAATTTTGGGGGAATTTTGGGAGGGGTGTCCCCAAATTTTGGGGGTTTAGGGGAAATTTTGGGAAGGGTCCCCAAATTTCGGGGATTTTAGGGGAGAAAATTTTGGGGAGGGTTCCCAAAATTTTTTTGGGGGGGAGGAGGGGTCTGAGGGATTTTGGGGGAGACCCTAAAATTTGGGGAGGGGTCTCAAGGTCTCTTTTTTGGGGGGGTCTCAGGATTTTTTGGGGGGTCCCAAATTTTTTTTTGGGGGGGGTCCCACCCCAATTTTGGGGTGTCCTGACCCCTCCCCCACCCAAATCTACCCAGGACCCCCCTGAGCCCCCAAACCCCCTGAGCCCCCAAAAATCCCCTGAGGAGGAGGAGGAGGAGCCCGAGGAGGAGGAGGAGGAAGAGGAGGAGGAGGAAGGCCCTGAGCAGGTGGGGGGGCCTGAACCCCAAATTCCCAAATTTTGGGGTCTCAAACCCCAAATTCCCCAAATTTTGGGGTCTCTGAACCCCAAATTCCCAAATTTTGGGGTCTCAAACCCCAAATTCCCAAATTTTGGGGTCTCTGAACCCCAAATTCCCAAATTTTGGGGTCTCAAACCCCAAATTCCCCAAATTTTGGGGGCCCTGAACCCCAAATTCCCAAATTTTGGGGTCTCAAACCTCAAATTCCCCAAATTTTGGGGGCCCTGAACCCCAAATTCCCAAATTTTGGGGTCTCAAACCCCAAATTCCCCAAATTTTGGGGGTCCCCGAACCCCAAATTCCCAAATTTTGGGGCTGAATTGGGGGGGATGGAGAAAAATTTTGGGGTCCCCCCACCCTGTACCCCAAATTTTGGGGGTTTCCCTGCACCCCAAATTTTTTGGGGGGTCCCAAATTTCAATTTTGGGGGGCTTGGGACCCCAAATTTTGGCTCCTCCCCCCCCAAATGAGCCCCCAAATTCTGGGGGGGGTCCCAAACTCTGAATTTGGGGGGAACCCCCCCCCAAAAACGAGGCTGAATTTGGGGGGAGAGGGGGAAATTTTAGTCCCCTCCCCTGTACCCCAAATTTGGGGGTGGGGACCCCCTGACCCTCCCCCACCCCCAGGTGCTCCCCGCCCCGGAGGGGGAGGAGCCCCCCCAGGAGGAGCCGCCCTTCGACGAGGCCACGCAGGCCCTGATCGATGGTGGGGGGATTTTGGGGAATTTTGGGGGTCCTGGGGGATTTTGGGGGTTTGGGGGTCCTGGGGATTTGGGAGGGATTTTGGGGGATTTGGGGGATTTTGGGGGGTTTTGGGGGTCCTGGGGATCTGGGGGATTTGGGGTTTGGTGGGTCCTGGGGGGGATTTGGGGGGGATTTTGGGGGGTCCTGGGGAATTTGGGGGATTTGGGGGTCCTGAGGGGAATTTGGGAGAACTTGGGGGTTCTGGGCAGGAACTTGGGGGTCCTCGGGGATTTTGGGGGTAATTGGGGGATTTGGGGGTTCTGGGGGATTGGGGGATTTTGGGGGTCCTGGGGATTTGGGGGATTTTGGGGGTCCTGGGGGAATTTGGGGGATTTTGGGGGCTTCTGGGGATTTGGGGGTTTTGGGGGTCCTGGGGGAATTTGGGGATCCTGAGGGGGATTAGGGGGAATTTGGGGGGTTCTGGGAGAATTTTGGGGGGTCCCGGGGGAGGTTTTGGGGCGTCCTGGTGGGGCTGGGGAGGGATTGGGGGAGATTTGGGGGGGGGATTTTGGGGGGGGCACCGATCCCAATTTTGGGTTTTTGGGGGTGCTGATCCCATTTTTGGGGTGCTGACCCCATTTTTGGGTGCTGATTCTGTTTTTTGGGATGTTTTTGGGGTGATTTTGGGGGTTTTTTACCTGTTTTCTTCCCCCCCAGCTGCCCAACGCGCTCGGGACGATTTGGGGCTGAGTTTGGGGGGCACCGATCCCAATTTTGGGTTTTTGGGGGTGCTGACCCCAATTTTGGGGTGCTGATCCCATTTTTGGGGTGCTGACCCCGATTTTGGGGTGATTTTGGGGTGATTTTGGGGTGATTTTGGGGTGATTTTGGGGTGATTTTGGGGTGTTTCTCCCCCCCAGCTGCCCAACGAGCTCGGGACGATTTGGCCGCGGCCGAGCGGGAGCTGAAGGAGGCCGAGGAGGGGATCAGGTGTGGGGGGGGGGGGCACCCCAAAATCCACCCTGGGACCCCCAAAAATCACCTGGGACCCCAAAATCCATCCTGGGACCCCCAAAAACTCACCTGGGACCCCAAAATCCATCCTGGGACCCCCAAAAACTCACCTGGGACCCCCAAAAATCACCTGGGACCCCAAAATCCATCCTGGGACCCAAAAACTCACCTGGGACCCCCAAAAATCACCTGGGATTCCAAAATCATCCTGGGACCCCCAAAACTGACCTGGGACCCCAAATCTGACTCGTGACCCCCGAAAATGACCTGAGGAACCCCAAAATCCATCCCGGGACCCCAAAAATCTTTCCTGGAACTCCCAAAAAAAATCACCTGGAACCCAAAAAAACCTGACCTGGGACCCCAAAAAGCACCTGGGAGACCCTAAAATCCTCCCTGAACCCCAAAAATCCACCCTGGGACCCCAAAACTGACCTGGGACCCTAAAAAGTGATGTGGGACCCCCCAAAATCACCTGGGACCCCAAAAACCCTTCCTGGGACCCCAGAAATTCACCCTGGGACCCCCAAAACTGACTTGGGACCCTAAAAAATGACCTGGGACCCCAAAATCCACCCTGGGACCCCCAAAAATCTGACCTGGGATCCCCAAAAATCTGACCTGGGAAACTCAATCTGACGTGGGACCCCAAAAAGTGACTTGGGACCCCCCAAAATCACCTGGGAGACCCCAAAAATCCTCCCTGGGACCCCAAAAATCCACCCTGGGACCCCCAAAATCTGACTTGGGACCCCCAAAAAAACTGACCTGGGACCCCCAAAAAACACCTGGGACCCCCAGAAATCACCTGGGACCCCAAAATGACCTGGGAAACCCAAAAGTGACCTGGGACCCCAAAATCCTCCCTGGGACCCC
>JAREIS010000864.1:0-49274 GCA_030060385.1 Muscicapa striata striata
TTTGCCCTCCCTTTCTCTACTTCTTTTCTTTTTAACTCTCATCACATGATTCTTGTTTATCCTTTCTTCCATGATTTCAGGAGGTTTTCAAGTCATTTCAGGAAGTACTTTCTTTATCTCAGCCACCTCTACTCATCTCAGGCCATTTCAGTATTTCACCTCCTTTATAAAATTTTATGGATTTCTTCCATCAGCATTTCATTTCATTACATCATATCTCCTTTCCTGCAGGTTTCTCCAGATTTTGTCCTGCCATTTCAAGTTCATTCCTTTTCTGATGCGTTGCGGAGCCGCTGAAGTGTGTGCAATCCCTGCCAAGGCAGGCTACGGAGCCTGGTAGACTTAGTCTCTGTGACCGCCTGAAAGAAAAGTACTCCTGTTCACCCCGTCGCCGCAGGCTGCTGCGCGCGCATGCCGGCGGCAGGAAAATCCCTGCCAGCCGGCCGGGGCCCTGGCCATTGGAGCCTGGTCTCTGGCCTGCGCTGGAGATGCGTGCAACTGTTCATTCCCGTTCCAGGCGCTGCAGCCTCCTCCTATCCGGCGGCAGGTGGATTCTGCCAGGCGGCAGGTGGATTCTGCACCGGAACCGAGTAGACCTGGTCTCAGGCGGTCGCCTTGGATAAGGGTAAACCTGTTCACCCGGGCGCCGGCCGCTGCAGCATCCCCTTTGTAGTTGGACGGCGGGTCTGTTGGCCGGCCCTGCAGCCTTGGTCTCCGGCGGTCGCCCCGAAAGTACTTCTTTGCCCGACTCCGCGAGCCGCTGGGCAGCCTTCCCATTCAGGCAAGTCGTATCGCGCCCAGACGGCCAGACGGCCCCAGAGCCGGGCCAGCCTTGGTTTCCGACTGCCCCCTCGGAGAAGGTTAGACTTGTTCACCCTGGCGCCACGGGACGGTGCAGCGCCCCTTCCCTTTCTGGCGGCAGGCAGGGCCCGCCCGCCCGGCCATCCGGCTCGGGCCAGGAGACCTGGCCTCTGGCGGCTGCCCCGGAAAAGGGTAGGCCTGTTCACTCCGGTATTGCGGGCCGCTGCACTTCTCCTGCCCGACGACAAGTGGATCCCGTTGCCGCCTGGCCTCAAAGCCGGGTAGACCTGGTCTCTGGCGGCCACCTCGGAAAACAGTAGACCTGTTCACTCCGGCGTTGCGGGCCGCTGAAGTGACCTCCCCGCCGGCAGAAGGCGGATCCGCCCGGCGGACGGTGGGCTCCAGCTGGGTAGACCTGGTCCCTGGCGGCCGCCCTGGAGAAGGGTAGACCTGTTCACACCGGCACCCCGAGCCACTGCAGCGCCCTCCCGGCCGGTTGCAGGCGGACCCAGCTGGCAGCCCTGCCGGCCGGGCCATGTAGACCTGGTCTTTGGCGCCCGGAGAAGGTAGACCTGTTCATGTGGTCCCGCGGGCCGCTGCAGCGCCACTCCTTCCAGCGGCAGGCGGATGCGCCGGCCGGACGGTGGGCTCTGAAGCCGGGAAGACCTGGTCTCCAGCTGGCAGCTTCCTTGGAGAAGGGTAGACCTATTCAGCCCGAGCCGCGGGCTTACTGCAGCACCCTCACATTCGGCAACAGTCGTATCCTGCCAACCCGGCCGGCGGACCCAGAGCCGGGTACCCGTGGTTTCCGGCTGCCCCCTGGAGAATGGTTCACTTGTTCACCCCAGCGCCGCGAGCCGCCTGCACGCGCCCTCCTTCTGCGGCAGGCGAGACCCCGCCGGCCGGCCAACCGGCCCGGAGCCCGGAGAAGACCTGGTCTTCGGCGGCCGCCACGGGGTTAGACCTGTTCTCGGCGTCGCAGCCGCTGCAGCGCCTCCCGGTGGCGACAGGCGGATCCTGCAGACCGGCCGGCCTCAGAGTCAGGTAGACCTAGTCTCCGGCTCCCGCCTGGAGAATGGTAGACCTGTTCAACCCGGCGCCGCGAACTGCTCGCGCCCTCCCCCCACCGGCGGAAGGCGGATTCTGCTGGCAGTCCTGGCAGGCACTGGGCCAGCTAGACCTGGTCTCCGGTGACCGCTCCGGAGAAGAGTAGACTTGTTCAGCCTGGCGCCACGGGTTGCTGCAGCGCACTCTCGTTCTGGCCGAGGCGAATGCTGCCTGCCGACCGCCCCGCGTCAGTCGACCTGGTCTCGGTAGCCGCCCCGGAAAAGGGTGGACCTGTTAAACCTGGCGCGCCCAGGACACTGTGGTGCCACCCCGCCAGTTGCAGAGCGTGCCCAGCTGGGCGGCCCCGTCGGCCCAGAGCCAGATAGACCTGGTCTCTGGCCGCCACTCTGGAGAATGGTAGACCTGTTGACCCTGGCCTTGGCGCTGCAGTCCCTCCCTTCCAGTGGCAGGCGGATGCTGCCTGCCGGCCAGCGGTCCCGGGCCCGGTAGCCTGGTCTCAGGCGGCCGCCCTGGAGCGTGAACCTGTTCACCCAGGCACTGCAAGCAGCTGCAGCGCCCTCCCCTTCCAAGCTGCAGGGGGACCTCGCAGGCCCGCCAGCGGCCCCAGTGCAGGCTAGTCCAGGTCTCCGGCGGCTGCCCCAAGAAAGGGCAACCTGTTCACCCCGGTGCCGCTGGCCACTGCAGCACCCTCCTGGCTGGCGGCCGGCTGACCTCGCCGGCCGACCAGCTGCCCTGGAAGCCTGCGGAGCCGGTCTCCGGCCGCCGGAAAAAGTGTGAACCTGTTCTCCCCGGCGCCGTGGGCCGCTGCAGCGCCTAGCCTTCCAGTGGAGCGGATGCCTACTGCTGGCCAGCCAGTCCCGGAGCCGGGTAGCCCTGGTCTTTGGCGGCCACCCGGCGAAGGTAGACCTGTTAAAGCGATACCGCGGGCCACTGCTGGCGGCCCTTCCTTGCCAGCCGGTAGGTGGATTTAGCGGCCCGTCATGCAGAACCGGGTAGACCTGGTCTCCGGCCGCCCAGGAGAAGGGTGAACCTGTTCACTTGGGCGCCCTGCGAACCGCTGAAAGAGCACTCCTGTCTGGCAGTAGTAGTTTACCCGGCCGGCCAACCGGCCCAGAGGCTGGTAGACCTGGTGTCCGGTGGCGCTCTGAAGAAAGGTAGACCTTTCACCTTTCGTAGTGAGTGTTTTCTCGCCACCCACCCAGCCTCAAAGCGGGGAAGACCTGGTCTCTGGCGGCCGCCTCAGAAAAGGGTAGACCTGTCCAATCCGGCGTTGCGGACCGCTGAAGTGACCTCTCCTCCAAAGGCAGGCTGACCACGCCGGCCGAACGGCCGGCCCCGGAGCCCAGTAGACCTAGTCTCCGGCGGCCGACCCGGAGAAGGGTAGACCTGTACCCCAGCGTCGTGAACCGCTACAGCGCCCTCCCCGCCAGCGGCAGGCGGATACCATCGGCCAGACCGCCCGCCCTGGAGCCACGTAAACCTGGTCTCCGACCACTGCTCCGGAGAAGAGTAGACTTGTTCACCCCGGCGCCACTGGCCGCTGCAGCTCCCTCCCATTCTGGTGGTTGGCGAATGCTGCCTGCCGGCCAGCCCTGGAGCTGGGTAGACCTAGTCTCTGGCAGCTGCCCCGTAGAAGAGCAGACCTGTTCACCAAGACGCTGCGGGCCTCTGCCGCGCCCTCCCCGCCGGCGGCAGGCGGTCCTTGCCGGCCGGCCCGCTGGCATTGAAGCTGGGTAGACCTGGTCTCCGGCGGCCGCCCCGGAAAAGGGTAGACCTCTTCAGCCAATCACCGCAAGTGGCTGCAGCGCCCTTCCAGGTGGCGCCAGGCGGATCCCGGCGTACCAGGCCATTTATTCCTGGTCTCTGGCGGCCGCCCCGGAGAAGGGTAGAACTGTTCATCCCGGCGTTGCGAACCGCTGCAGCGCCCTTCCGGTTGGCGGCAGGCGGATTCAGCCGGCCTGTCCGCCGGCCCCGAAACCATTTAGACCTGGTCTCCATCGTCCACCCCGGAGAAGGTTAGACCTGTTCACCCCGGCGCCGCGGGCCACTGCAACACCTTCCCCTTTGGCGGCAGGCGGCTCCTGGCGGTTGGGCGGCCGGCCTCGGAGTCGAGAAGACCTGGTCTCCGGCGGCCACCCCGGAAAAGGGTAGACCTATTCACCCCAGCGCTGCGGGCCGCTGCAGCGCCCTCTCCGTCCGGCAGCCGGCGGATACCGCCAGCCGGCCGGCCGACCCCAGAGCCGGTTAGACCTCGTCTCCAGCGGCCGCCCAGAGAAGGGTTGACCTGCTCACCTTAGCACCACGGGCCGCTGCTGCGACCCCCTGCCGGCAGAAGGTGGATCCCGCAGGCCTTCCGGCGGGCTCCAAAGCCGGGTAGACCTGATCTCTAGCTGCCGCCCCGGGGAAGGGTAGACCTGTTTACCCCGGCGCCGCGGCAGCTGCAGCGCCCTTCCCTTCCGGCGGGAGGCGGATTCCACTGGCCGGTCCGCCGGCCCCGGAGCCGGGTAGACCTGGTCTCCGACGGCTGCCCCAGAGAAGGGTAGACCTGTTCACCCCGTTGCCGCTGGCTGCAGCAGCACCCTCCCTGCCGGCGGCAGGCGAACTCCGTCGGCCGGCGGGCGGGCCCTGGAGCCACGTAGATCTGGTCTCTGGCGGACGCCCTTGAGAAGGGTAGACCTGATCACTCTGTCGCCGCGGGCCGCTGCAGCGACATCCCCGCTGGCGGCGGGCTTACCTCGCCGGCTGAACAGCTGGCCCTGAAGCGCGGTAGTGCTAGTCTCCGGCAGCCGACCCGGAGAACGGTAGACCTGTTCACCCCAGTGCCACGGGTCACTGCAGCGCCCTCCACTTCCGGCAACACGCTGACCTTGAAGGCGGGCCAACCGGCCTCGGAGCTGGGAACACCTGGTCTCCGGTGGCCGCCCCGGAGAAGCGTAGACCTGATCACCCTGGCGCCTCGGGCCGCTGCAGCGCACTCCCCTTTCCGACGACAGGCGGATAACGCCAGCCGGCCCGCCAGCCCCGGAGCCGCATAGACCTGGTGTCCGGCGGCCGCTCCGGAAAAGGCTAGACCTGTTCACCCTGGCGCCGCGGGCCACTGCAGTTCCCTCCCATTCCGGCGGCAGGCGGGTCCCGCCGGCCGGCCTACCAGCCCCAGAGCCGGGTAGACATGGTCTCCGACGGCCTCCCCAGGGAAGTGTAGACCTGTTCACCGCGGCGCCGCGGGCCACTGCAGCGCCCTCCCTGCCGGCAGGAGGCAAATACCACTGGCCAGACCGCCGGCCCTGGAGCCGCCTAGACCTGCTCTAGGCCGCTGCAGCGCCCTCCCCTTCTGGCAGTAGGCGAATGCTGCCGGCCGGAACTCCGGCCCCGGTGCTCAGTAGACCTGGTCTCTGGCGGCAGCCCCATAGAAGGGTAGACCTGTTCACCAAGTTGCCGCGGGCCGCTGCAGCGCGCTCTCCTCCGGTGGCAGGCGGACCACGCCGGTGGGTCCGCCGGCATTGGAGCTGCGTAGACCTGGTGTCCGGCGGCGGAAACGGAGAAGGGTAGACCGGTTCACCCCAGCGCCGCGGGCTGCTGCAGCGACCTCCCAACAGCAGCAGGCAAGCCATGCCAACCGACCTGCCGGCCTCGGAGCCGGGTAGCCCTGGGTCTCAGGCGGCCGCCATGGAAAAGGGTATACCTGCAAGCGGCTGCAGCACCCTCCCAGCTGGCACTAGGCGGATCCCGCCTGGGGGCCGGATCGGCCAGGGAGCCATTTACGCCTGGTCTTCGGCGGCCGCCTTGGAGAAGGTTAGACCTGTTCACCCCGGTACCGTGGGCCGTTGCATCGCCCTCCATTTCTGGCAACAAGGCAAACCCTGCAGGCCGGCCAACCGGCCTCGGAGCCAGGAACACTTGGTCTCCGGTGGCCGCCCCGGAGAAGGGTAGACACGTTCACGCTGGCGCCGCGGGCCGCTGCAGCGCCCTCCCCGCTGGTGGCAGGCGGATCCCGCCAGCCGGCCGGCCGGCCCCGGAGACGTTTAGACCTGGTATCCGGTGGCCGCCACGGAGAAGGCTAGACCTGTTCATGCTGGCGCCGCGGGCCGCCGCAGTGCCCTCCCCGTTCTGCCGGCAGGCGGATAACACCAGCAGGCCCGCCAGCTCCGGTGTCATGTAGACCTGGTGTCAGGCGGCCGATCCAAAAAAAACTAGACCTGTTCACCCCGGCGCCGCGGGCCGCTGCGCTGCCCTTCCCTTCCGGCGGCAGGCGGATCCCGCCGGCCGGCCCACCGGCCTCGGAGCTGGGTAGACCTGCTCTCCGACGGCCGCCACGGAGAAGTGTAGACCTGTTCACTCCAGCGCTGCAGGCTGCTGCAGTGCCCTACCCGCCTGTGGCAGGCGAACCTCGGCGGCCGGGCGGCCGGCCCCGGAGCCTGGACGGCATGGTCTCCGGCGGCCGCCCTGGAGAAGTGTACCTGTTCTCCCCGGCTCCGTGGGCCGCTTCAGCGCCCTCCCCTTCTGGCCGCAGTCGTATCCAGCCGACCGGCCGGCCTCAGAGCTGGGTAGACCTGGTCTCTGGCGGCCGCCCCGGAAAAGGGCAGACCTGCTCACTCCGGCGCCGCGGGCTGCTGCAGCAACCTCCCCGTCGGCGGCAGGGGGACCCCGCAGACCGACCGGCTGGCCCCGGACCCCGGTAGACCTAGTCACTGGCGGCTGACCCGGAGAAGGGTAGACCTGTCCACCCCGGCGCCATGGGCCTCTTCAGCACCCTCCCCGTCGGCAGCAGGTGGATACCACTGGCCGGACTGCCGGCCCTGGAGCTGCGTACACCTGGTCTCCGACGACCGCTCCGGAGAAGAGTAAACTTGTTCACCCCGGCGCCACGGGCCGCTGCAGCGCCTTCCCCTTCTGGCGGTACACGAACGCTGCCGGACGGCCGGCCCCGGAGCCAGGTAGACCTGGTCTCCAGCGGTCGGCCCGGAGAAGGGTAGACCTGTTCATCCCGGCGCCGCAAGCGGCTGCAGCGACCTCCCCGCCGACGACAGGCGGACCGTGCCTGACGGCCCACCAGCCCAGGAGCTGGGTAGACTTGGTCTCCGGTGGTAGCCCCGGAGAAGGGTAGACCTGTTCACCCTGGCGCCGCGGGTCGCTGCAGCGCCCTCCCCTTCCGGCGCCAGGCAGACCCCCCAGGCTGGACAGCAGGCCCTAGAGCTGGCTAGACCTGGTCTCAGGCAGCCGCCTGGGAGAAGGGTAAACCTGTTAACCCCGGCGCCGCGGGCCGCTGCAGCCGCCTCCCCTTCTGGCAGCAGTCATATCCCGCCGGCTGGCCGGCGGGCCCCAGAGCCGGGTCGACTTGGTCTCCTGAGTTCGCCACGGAGAAGGGAAGACCTGTTCTCCCCGGCGCCTCGGGCCGCTTCAGCACACTCCCCTTCCGGCTGCACGCGGATTCTGCCGGCTGGGTGGCCGACCTTGGAGACAGGTAGACCTGGTCTCCGGCTGCCGCCCCGAAGAAGGGTAGACCTGTTCACCCTGGCGCCGGGAGCTGCTGCAATGCCCTTCCTACCGCTGGCAGGCAGACCCCGCTGTCCGACCGGCCGGCCCTGGAGCTGGGTAGACCTGGACTCCGGTGTCCCCCCGGAGAAGGGTAGACCTCATCACCACGGCACCTCGTACCGCTGCAGCGTCCTCCCTGCCTGCGGCAGACGGACCCCACTGGCCAGCCCGCCAGCCCCGGAGCCAAGTAGACCTGGTCTCTGGTGTCCAACTCGGAGAAGGGTAGAACTGTTGGCCCCGGCGCCACGAGCCGCTGCACCGCCCTTCATGCCGCTGGAAGGCGGACCCCGCCGTCTGACCAGCCGGCCTCGGATGCGGGTCAACCTGGTCTCCGGTGTCCGCTACTGAGAAGGGTAGACCTCTTCACCACGGGGCCTCGTGCTGCTGCAGCGCCCTCCCCGCCGGCGGCAGGCGGACCCGCTCGCTGGACAGCTAGCATTGGAGCTGGGTCGACCTGGTCTCTGGTGGCCGGCCTAAAGAAGGGTCGACCTGTTCACCCCAGCGCCGCGGGATGCTGCGGCAACCTCCCCGCTGGCAGCCAGCGGATCCCACCCACTTCCGGCCAACCCCAGGGCCGGATATACCTGGTCTCTGGCTGCCGCTCTGGAGAAGGTTTGACCTGTTCACCCTGGCCCCGCAGGCCGCTGCAGCGCCCTCCCGTTCCGGCGGCAGGCAGATCCCGCAAACCGGCCTGTCGGCTCTGGAGCCGGGTAGACCAGGTCTCCGGCGGCCCCCCCGGAGAAGGGTAGACCTGTTCACCCTGGCGCAGAGGGCCGCTGCAGCGCCCTCCCCGTTGGTGGCAGGCAAACCCCGCGGGCCGGCCTGCCGGCCCTGGCACCGGGCAGACCTGGCCTCCAGCAGCCGCCCCGGAGAAAGGTAGGCCTGTTCCCCCCGGCGCCGGCGGCTGCTGAAGCGAACTCCCTGGCGGCAGCAGGCAGATTCCGCCGGTTTGCCGTCCGGCCCCGGAGCCAGGTAGACCTGGTCTCCGGCTGCTGCCCCGTAGAAGGGTAGACCTGTTCATCTTGGCGCCACGGGTCGCTTCAGCGCCCTCCCGTTCTGGCGGCAGGCGGATCCTGCCGGCCGGCTGGCCGGCCCTGGAGCCGGCTAGACCTGGCCCCCGGCTGCCGCCCCGGAGAAGGTTAGACCTGTTCACCCCGGCGCCGCGGGCCACTGCAGCGCCCTCACCGCCGGCGGCAACCTGACCCTGGAGTCATGTAGACATGGTCTCCGGCGAGAGCCCCGGAGAAGGGTAGACCTGTTTACCCCAGCGCCGCTGGCCACTGAAGCGCCCTCCAGGATGGCGGCAGGCCGACCCCGCCGGCTGGCCGGCCGACCTAAGAGCCGGGTAAACCTGGTCTCCGGCGGCCACCCCGGAGAAGGTTAGACCTGTTCACCCCAGTGCCGCGGGCCGCTGCAGTGACCTCCCTGTCAGCAGAAGGCGGATCCCACCGGTCGGCCGGCCGGCCCTAGACCCGGCTAGACCTGGTCTTTGGTGGCCACTGTGGAGAAGGGTAGGCCTGTTCACCCCGGCGCCGTAGGTCGCTTCCACACCTTCCCCTCCTGGCGGCGGGCAGATCCCGCCAGCCGGCCGTCCCCGGAGTTATGTAGATCTGGTCTCTGGCGGCCTCCTTGCAGAAGGTTCGTCCTGTTCAACCCAGAGCCGTGGGACACTGCAGCGCCCTCCCCTTACGGCGGCAGGCAGATCCCGCTGGCAGGCCGGCCGTCCCCGGAGCTGGATAGACCTGGTCGCAAGCTGCCACCTTGGAGAAAGTCAGACCTGATCACCCCGGCACCGCGGGCCGCTGCAGCGCCCTCCCCGTCTGGGGGCAGGCGGATGCCGCCAGCCAACCGGCCCCGCATCCGGGAAGACCTGGTCTCCGGCGGCGGCCCAGGAGGAGTGTAGACCTGTTCACCCTGGCGCCGTGGGTCGTGTCAGCACCCTCCCCGCGGCGGCAGACAGAATCCGCCAGCCGGCCCGTTTGCCTCGGAGCCGGATGGACCTGTTCACCCCAACGCCGCCAGACGCTGCAGGGCTCCCCCGTTCTGGCGGCAGGCGGATCCTGATGGCCAGACGACAGGCCCCGGAGCCGGGTAGACCTGGACTCTGGTGGCTGCTCTCGAGAAGAGTAGACCTGTTCAACCGGGTGCTGCGGGCTGCTGCAGCACCCTTCCCGCGAGCGGCAGGCGGAATCAGCCGGCCAGCCCACCGGCCCCGGAGCCGGCTAGACCTGGCCCCCGGCTGCCGCCCCGGAGGTTAGACCTGTTCACCCCGGCGCCGCGGGCCACTGCAGCGCCCTCACCACCGGCGGCAACCCGACCCTGGAGTAATGTAGACCTGGTCTCCGGCGACAGCCCCGGAGAAGGGTAGACCTGTTCACCCCAGCGCAGCTGGCCGCTGAAGCGCCCTCCTGGACGGCGGCAGGCCTACCCCCTGGCTGACCGGCCGACCTAAGAGCCGGGTGTTGGAGGTTGGGATTGTGTTCCTTCAATGTATGAGTGGGGAGAATTCTTCCCATTGTAATGCTAACAAACCTGCTGCCTGTGGCCAGGGTTTTGTGATGGCCCTGGTCGGGTGGGTCGGTGGGACGGGAGCTACCCGGTGGGGGTTGCGGATTTTCGGGGAGGGGGGGAGGGGGGGGAGCTACTCAGGGGAGCACGAGGCTTCTGGAGGGGCCCGGCTGTTTCCAGCGAGAGAGAGGGGGAGGGGGAACTTCTCCAGTCTGCTCGGCGGTGTGAGGAGGTAGGAGACCCGGGGGCCGGCTGCATTCAGCTGCCCAGCATCTGCCCTGCTACCTCGGAGGCACTGCTGACCACCAAAGACCAAATACTTCCTACCTCTGGGAATACAACTGGTCATCTGGACACAGGACCGGAGCGAAGAGCTCCCACCTGAGCCAGCCCGGCCGCGGCTGTTCCACTCCACCTCCCTGGCTCCCCGCCTGCGCCTGCAGCTGTGCCGGCCCTGCTACAGTTACACCCCCAGGAACGGACACAGACCGTGTGTGTCCGCGTCTAAGAAAGGACTACAACTGGCTTTTTCTTCTGTTTTTCGTCGGTAATTTTAATAACTACTGTTGTTTTCTACTTGTGCTGTGAGTTAGAGTGGTAAAGAGCTGTTACTTTTACCTCCTTATCTCGGCCTTGAGTCCTTGATTTGAAACAATTATAACATTCGGAGGGGGCTGAAATTGATTTCTCTATTTCAAAGGGAAACTTCTGCCGTTTATTGGCAGAACCCTGTCCTAAAACCAGGACAGATTTTGGCGCCCAACGTGGGGCTGAGGGCATTAAAAGGCGAGTTTAGAGAGGAGTAGCAACTCTTAAGCAGCAACATGTTGTCTAGTTTAATCTGGTTTGGGCTCCACGTGGTCACAGATATTTCTCTCCCATTTGCAAGCCCTTTTTTGAATATGGGCCCCCTCACCAAATTTATTGTAGCTATGATCCGATTTGTGTTTTGGATTGATTTTGTCAGGAATTCATGGGTTTTTAATTTTTTCTGGAAATTTGCCACATGGATCCAGAGCTATCGTACTCTAACTGCGTGTTTCTGGGATTATTTCAACAATGGTACTTACTGTGAGGCAATGAATGCAAGGGAAATTTTCTTCCAACCTGTCACCCAGTTTTTTGAGGCTACCCCACCAGTTTTCAAGGATTTCAGATTTGCTTTAATTGCTAGTATTATTATTCCGTGGCTGGTGTTGCTGATGGGCCTGCTTTACTTAGCATTCAGAAACAAGGGAATACTGGCTTGGATAACAACCGTGAAACATGCTGCCCCAGAGCCTGCCCCTGTCCCAGAGACTAGGGATGCTGCCCCAGACCCTGCCCCTGTCCCAGAGACTAGGGATGCTGCCCCAGAGCCTGCCCCTGTCCCAGGGAATAGGGATGCTGCCCCAGAGCCTGCCCCTGTCCCAGAGACTAGAGAGGCTGCCCTAGAGCCTGGTGTTGACCCACAGCCCACTGCAGAAATGAACCAGCCAGAGTGGGTGGGGTTCTAATGAAGGAGATACGGGACATGGGCCAGGTGTTGAAGGAGCAGGGCCGGGTGTTGAAGGAGCACGACCAGGTGTTGAAGGAGCACTTTTCCCCAGCTAGTGAGAAACCCTCCCCCTGCCCTAAAGAGGGAGAGTCTGATGGTGCTGCAGTGGAACCCGTAGATGTTACATCTGTCCAGGTTCCAGCTGGATCACAGGGGCAGCCACAGCCAGCAGCAGTTGCCCCTGTGGAAACTAGGAAATCTAAGATTAAAACAAAGCACCTAGATAGTGGGGATCAGCCAGGAGGGTCCTCACAGTCAGCAAGGGAGCCAGAGGTTGAGATTGTCACCGAGTCTCTCTCATATGACACTCTCCGTAACCTGCGAAAAGACATTGTGCGACGGGGCCGTGAGCCTTTTACAACCTGGTTACTTCGTGTCTGGGACCTTATGGGGAGAGGTGTACAACTGGATGGCACTGAGGCCAGGAATTTGGGATCCTTGTCCCAGGACTCAGGTGTGGACCAGACATTCGTAAGGGAGCAAGGCCTCCTTTCCCTTTGGGAACGGCTTCTAATGAGTGTGAGAGAGAAGTTTATCCACAAAGAGAGAATGCAGGAGCACCACCATAGAATGCGCTGGAAGACCATTGATGAAGGGATCCAGCAGCTGAGGGAAGTGGCAGTATTAGAGGTACTCTTTGGGATGGATGGACAGCATGACAATGACCCTGACAAGGTCAGGTGCACAGGGCAGATGTTGTGGGATCTGGCAAGCCTGGGGCCATCTGAATTTACTACCTACATTGCACTGATAAAGGCTGATGACCACCGAGAGACAGTAGGTTCTGTTGCCAGCAAGCTCAGAAATTTTGACAGTATGATTAATGGCCCAGTGCAGGCCAAGGTCTCTGCTGTGGCCAGGGACCTCCAACAGGTCCAAGAGGAGATGAAGGGGATGAGAGGGTTGAAAGGAGAGGTGAGGGAGATTATAAGGGAGGAGATAAGGAAGATCAGTGCAGCACCAGTACGAGTCACAGGCCCCAAATCGCACACCCAACGCCCCCCAGCTAGGGACAGAGGATACCCCTCATGAACTGACCTGTGGTTCTTCCTGCTAGACCATGGGGAAGACATGGAAAAATGGGATGGGAAGCCCACTTCTGTCCTGGCAGCACGGGTGCGTCAGCTCAGGGAGGGAAATGCCAACCGAGGGAACCGCGCTAAAATGAAGGTAGCCTCGACCTCCCACAACCAAGGTGCAGGGTACTACAGAAGGGAGGATGATCTGTCAGATCCCCTGGAAGGGACCTCCACTATGTATGCCCAGGAAGGAAATAATAACCAGGGCTAGAGGGGCCCTGCCTCTAGCCAGGGAGAGGCATGGGATAACAGGATCTACTGGGTAGTGTGGGTGCGATGGCCTGGCACATCAAAGCCACAGAAACATAGAGTGTTAGTTGATACTGGTTCAGAATGCACCCTGATACCATCAGAACATGTGGGGAAGGTACCTGTTTCCATTGTTGGGGTGACAGGGGGATCACAGGAATTTACTTTGCTGGAAGCTGAGATTAGCCTGACAGGGAAGGGGTGGCAGAAACATCCGATTGTAACTGGCCCAGGGACACCGTGCATTCTAGGCATAGACTTCCTCAGGAATGGCTACTACAAAGATCCAAGGGGATTCAGGTGGGCTTTTGGAATAGCTGCTGTATCGGCAGAGAGTATTAAGCAGTTGAACACCTTGCCTGGACTGTCAGAAAATCCATCTGCAGTGGGACTCCTGAAAGTGACAGAGCAACAGGTACCAATTGCCACCATGACAGTGCACCACCGGCAGTACCGGACAAATCGAGATGCTGTGATCCCCATCCACAAGATGATCCGTGAGCTGGAGAGCCAAGGGGTGGTGAGCAAAACCCACTCACCCTTCAACAGCCCCATCTGGCCTGTGCGCAAGTCTGAGGGGGAATGGAGATTGACTGTGGACTATCGTGCCTTGAATGAAGTGACTCCACCGCTGAGCGCAGCCGTGCCGGACATGCTGGAGCTGCAGTACGAGCTGGAGTCCAAGGCAGCGAAGTGGTATGCTACCATTGACATTGCCAATGCATTTTTCTCCATTCCTTTGGCAGCAGAGTGCAGGCCTCAGTTTGCTTTCACCTGGAGGGTGTGCAGTACACCTGGAACCGACTGCCCCAGGGGTGGAAACACAGCCCTACCATCTGCCATGGGCTGATCCAGGCTGCACTGGAAAAGGGTGAGGCCCCAGAACATTTGCAATACATTGATGACATCATTGTGTGGGGGAACACGGCAACAGAGGTCTTTGAGAAGGGAGAGAAAATCATCCAGATTTTGCTGGAAGCTGGCTTTGCCATCAAGAAAAGCAAAGTCAAAGGACCTGCTCGAGAGATCCAGTTCCTGGGAGTGAAGTGGCAAGACGGACGGCGCCAGGTCCCCACTGAGGTCATTAATAAGATCACTGCAATGTCAGCACCAACAAGCAAGAAGGAAACACAAGCTTTCCTAGGTCCCATAGGCTTTTGGAGAATGCATATCTCTGAGTACAGCCAGATTGTGAGCCCTCTCTACCTGGTCACCCGCAAGAAGAATGATTTCCACTGGGGCTCTGAACAGCAGCAAGCCTTCGCCCAGATCAAGCAGGAGATGGCTCATGCTGTAGCCCTTGGCCCAGTCAGGACAGGACCAGAGGTAAAGAATGTTCTCTACTCTGCAGCCGGGAACCATGGTCTGTCCTGGAGCCTTTGGCAGAAGGTGCCTGGTGAAACTCGAGGCCGACCCCTGGGATTCTGGAGCAGAGGTTACAGAGGTTCTGAAGCCAATTACACTCCGACGGAGAAGGAAATCTTGGCTGCCTATGAAGGAGTTCAAGCTGCCTCAGAGGTAATTGGCACAGAAGCACAACTTCTCCTGGCACCCCGTCTGCCACTGCTGGGGTGGATGTTCAAAGGAAAGGTTCCTTCTACCCACCATGCCACTGACGCCACATGGAGCAAGGGGATTGCCCTCATCACGCAGCGCGCCCACTTTGGTAACCCAAATCGCCCTGGGATTTTGGAGATAATTACAAACTGGCCAGAAGGTGAAGATTTTGGTCTCGCCGAGGAGGAGGAGCAGAAGCAAGTGACCCGAGCTGAAGAAGCCCCACCGTACAACCAGCTGCCAGCAGATGAAACGTGCTACGCTCTTTTCACCGACGGTTCCTGTCGCATCGTGGGAATGAATCGGAAGTGGAAAGCAGCCGTATGGAGCCCCACACGACAGGTTGCACAAGCTACCGAAGGAGAAGGTGGATCAAGCCAACTTGCTGAACTCAAAGCTGTTCAGCTGGCCTTGGACATTGCTGAGAGAGAAATGGCCAAAGCTCTACCTCTACACTGATTCATGGATGGTAGCCAATGCTCTGTGGGGCTGGCTGGAAAGGTGGAAAAAGGCTGACTGGCAACGTAGAGGAAAGCCAATCTGGGCTGCTGATGAGTGGAAAGACATTGCCACTCGGATAGAGAAGCTACCCGTGAAAGTCCGCCATGTGGATGCCCATGTTCCCAAGAGTCGGGCTAGTGAAGAACACCGGCACAACGAGCGGGTAGATCAGGCTGCACAGATAGAGGTGTCAAAGATAGATTTAGATTGGGAACACAAGGGAGAATTGTTCCTGGCTCGATGGGCCCATGATGCCTCAGGTCATCAGGGCAGAGACGCCACCTATAAGTGGGCACGAGACCGAAGGGTAGATCTAACCATGGACAGTATTTCCCAGGTTATCCATGACTGTGAGACGTGTGCTGCCATCAAGCAAGCCAAGCGGGTGAAGCCCCTCTGGTATGGTGGGCGATGGTCCAAATACAAGTACGGAGAGGCCTGGCAGATTGACTACATCACACTGCCTCAGACCCGCCAAGGCAAGCGCTACGTGCTGACCATGGTGGAAGCCACCACCGGGTGGTTGGAGACCTACCCTGTGCCCCACGCTACTGCTAGGAACACCATCCTAGGCCTGGAAAAACAAGTCCTTTGGAGACATGGTACCCCCTGAGAGAATTGAGTCAGACAATGGGACTCATTTCAAAAATAGCCTTTTTAGCACCTGGGCTAAAGAACATGGCATTGAGTGGGTGTACCATATTCCCTACCATGCACCAGCGGCTGGGAAAGTCGAACGGTGCAATGGCCTGCTTAAAACCACCTTAAAAGCACTTGGTGGGGGGGACTTTTAAGAACTGGGAGATTAATTTACCAAAGGCCACATGGTTAGTGAATACCCGAGGTTCCACTAACCGAGCAGGTCCTGCCCAATCTGAGCCTTTGGGAACACCAGATGGAGATAAGGTCCCAGTAGTACACCTGAGAGGCATGTTAGGGAAAACTGTTTGGGTGAACTCTGCCTCCAGCAAAGACAATCCTGTTCGTGGGGTGGTTTTCGCTCAAGGACCAGGTTGCACTTGGTGGGTGATGCAAAAGGATGGAGAGACCCGATGCATCCCCCAAGGAGACCTTGTTCTAGGGTGAATTATCTATGATACTGTGCCTGTAACTGCCTGTATGTATATGATTTAAAGGTTTTTAATTTGCTGTAGCATGTTGGCATGGGAAAAATTCGGGGTGGATAATGTTGACGGTTGGGATTGTGTTCCTTCAATGTATGAGTGGGGAGAATTCTTCCCATTGTAATGCTAACAAACCTGCTGGCTGTGCCCAGGGTTTTGTGATGGCCCTGGACGGGCGGGTGGGTGGGACCGGAGCTACCCGGAGGGGGATGCGGACTTGCGGGGAGGGGGGGGGGGAGCTACTCAAAGGAGCACGAGGCTTCTGGAGGGGCCCGGCTGTTTCCAGCGAGAGAGAGGGGGAGGGGGAACTTCTCCAGTCTGCTCGGCGGTGTGAGGAGGTAGGAGACCCGGGGGCCGGCTGCATTCAGCTGCCCAGCATCTGCCCTGCTACCTCGGAGGCACTGCTGACCACCAAAGACCAAATACTTCCTACCTCTGGGAATACAACTGGTCATCTGGACACAGGATGCCGCCGGCCAGCCGGCCCCGGATCCGGGAAGACCTGGTCTCCGGCGGCGGCCCCGGAGAAGGATAGACCTTTTCATGTTGGCGCCGCTGGCCACTTCAGCGTCCTCCCTGCCGGCAGCAGGTGCACCACGCCGGCTGGCCTGCCGGGCCAGGATACGGGTAGACCTGGTCTCCGGTGTCTGCCCAGAAGAAGGGTAGACCTGTTCATCTTGGCGCCGCAGGCCGCTGCAGTGCCCTCCTGTTCTGGCGGCACGTGGATCCTGCTGGCCGGACGGCCGGCCCCGGAGCCGGCTAGAATTTTTCCCCGCCTGCCACCCCGAAGAAGTTTAGACCTGTTCACCCCGGTGCCGCGGTCCGCTGCAGCACCCTCCCGGCCGGCGGAAGACGGAGCCCGCCGGCCGAACCGCCTCCCCTGGAGCCGGGTAGACCTGGTCTCCGGTGGCTGCCCCGGAGAAGGGTAGTACTGTAAACCCCAGCGCCGCGGGCCGCTGCAGCGACCTCCCTGTCAGCAACAGACGGATCCCGCCGGCCGGCCGGCCGGCCCTAGACCCGGGTAGATCTGGTCTTTGGTAGCCACCGTGGAGAAGGGTAGGCCTGTTCACCCCGACGCCGTGGGTCGCTGCCACACCTTCCCCTCCTGGCGGCGGGCAGATCCCGCCGGCCGGCCGGCCCCGCAGTTATGTAGATCTGGTCTCTGGCGGCCGCCCTGGAGAAGGTTCGTCCTGTTCAACCCAGAGCCGCGGAATACTGCAGCGCCCTCCCGTTACGGCGGCAGGCAGATCCCGCTGGCAGGCCGGCCGTCCCCGGAGCTGGGTAGACCTGGTCTCCAGCTGCCGCCTTGGAGAAGGTCAGACCTGATCACCCCGGCACCGCGGGCAGCTGCAGCGCCCACCCCGTCTGGGGGCATGCGGATGCCTCCGGCCAGCCGGCCCCGGATCCCGGAAGACCTGGTCTCCGGCGGCGGCCCCGGAGAAGTGTAGACCTGTTCACCCTGGCGCCGCGGGTCGCGTCAGCACCCTCCCCACAGCGGCAGGCGGAATCCGCCAGCCGGCCCGCCTGCCTCGGAGCCGGATGGGCCTGTTCACCCCAACGCCGCTGGCCGCTGCAGCGCCCCTGGTGTTACGGCGGCAGGCGGATCCTGACGGCCAGACGACAGGCCCGGAGGCGGGTAGACCTGGACTCTGGTGGCTGCTCCCGAGAAGAGTAGACCTGTTCAACCTGGTGCTGCGGGCCGCTGCAGCACCCTTCCCGCGAGCGGCAGGCGGAATCCGCCCGGCCAGCCCGCCGGCCCCGGAGCCGGGTGGACCTGTTCGCCCCAGCGCCGCAGGCCGCTGCAACACCCACCCCACTGGCGGCAGGGGACCCCGCCAACAGTCCCGCTGGCTCCGGATCTGGGTAGACCTGGTCTCCAGTGTCCGCCTCGGAGAATGGTTCCGGCCGCCTTGGGGAAGGGTAGACCTGTTCACCACCGCGCCGCTGGCGCTGCAGCCTCCTCCCTTTCTGGCGAAGGAGACTTCGCCCGGCCAGCCGGCCGGCCCCGGGCAGGTACACCTGGTCTCCGGCGCCCGCCACAAAGAAAGGTAGACCTGTTCACCCCCGGCGCCACGGGCCGCTGCAGCGCCCTCCCCTTCCGGCAGAGGCGGATGCCGCCCGGCCGGCTGGCGGCCCGGGCCGGGTAGACCTGGTCTCCAGCGGCCGCCCGGAGCAGGGTAGACCTGTTTCACCTTGGAGCCGCGGGCCGTGCAGCGCCCTCCTTTCCGGCAAAGGCGGATGCCGCCCGGCCGGCCGGGTGGCCCCGGAGCCAGGTAGACCCTGGTCTCCGGCCGCCCCGCAGAAGGGTAGACCTGTTGTTCTGGGGACACATGGAAAGGAGGGGGTGGTAGCCCATCCCCCATAGAGGCCACATGGAAAGCACATGCTGCTGAGGCAAAGAGGCAGGGGTCTCCTCTAGGAGCCTCCCCTGAGGCTGCGGGGACCAATCAGAGACCTGGGTTGTTGATTGACAGCCAGGAAACCAATTAGAACGCTGTTTCACTTTTACAAATCACAGGAAAGAAGTTAGTTTTGTGTCTTTTGTTTTCGGTGGGGAGGAGAGAGGAGCTGGCAGGGGCTCCGGGTCCCAGCATGGGGCCCGGCCAGGCTGAGCCCCAAGGAGGAAGGGCCCAGCCCCAGGATGACTCCCGGCCTGGGAAGGCCCCGGGTGGACTCGGCTCTGACCCCAGCCCGGCTCCGGCCCGGCCCGGCACGGGCGAGGACAGCCTGGACTCGGGAATGCCCGGAGGCGGCTTCAGACTCGTGGGGAGCCCAGCCCGGCCCGGCCCGGCCCGCCCGGCTAGGCTCGGCTCGGCTCGACCCCCAGCCCCGCACAGCCCCAGCGGGCTCGGCTCGGCTTCGGCCCGGCCCGGCCCCTGTGCGGCCACGGCTCGGCTCGGTTTTCCTGCTCCATCTGGCATGGCCAGCGTTCTGGAAGTGGCCCCCAGATGGCCACGTAGCTTCTTCACTGTCTGGATACAGACCCCAGCTGAGCACGCAGCAGAGGAGGTCCAGCCATCTCCACCTGGTCCCCTGGTGGCCACGTTTTCCAGCGTGGCTTCAGCATGGCTACTTCACTTTCTGGATACAAGTTTAAGTGCCTGGATAAGACTCTAGATCTCCTGAGCTCCCCAGAATGAAAGGAATAAAGCAAGAAAAATTACAGAAGTCAGTGAAATGAAGATAAAGTTCCTGATGGAAGAGATTGAAGAGATGCCACTGATAAGTAGCTGAAAACCTTTTTTGAGGGCTTAAGGGGACTTTGACTTTACTAAAATTCCTTTAAACTGTGAAATATACTTGGGAGGCTAGGTGCTTGAGATGAAGACTTATTTTTTTGCTTCAGGAAATGAAGCTCTCTCATTTTAGGACTGGAATATGAACAGAGACATTTGATAGAAAGAGATGAAGAGACTTTTGTGTTTTTGGCAGCCTGCCTTTAAAATGACACCCCATGTGTTTTTCAGCAACCCATATACAGCTCTGGAAGGACTGCAAAAGCGGGAGGAAAAATCATAATATGTAGTTTCCGGGTGGGTGCAGATTATGAGAGTGAGACACCCTCTAAGCCTAAACAAAAGAAGGAGCTTCTCTCTCTTGATTGAACTGAAATGATTATTTAAGTGAACAACTGACCGAAGTTTTTTTCTGTATGTTGCTGGTATGAGGAAAGGGGAGGAGGGAATAATCTAGAAATCTCAATCTGAATTGTTTTGTGTTGTTAATAAATTTCTAGTTCCCTGTTTAAGCTTTGAGCCTGCTTTGTCTTTACTCTAAACAAAATAAATATATTAAAAAAATAAATATATTAAAAAATATAATTAAATATATTAAAATATATAAAAAAAAAAAAAATATATATATATATATATATATATTTATATATATATTTATATATATATATATATATATATAAAAATATATATATATAAATATATATATATATAAATATATATATATATAAATATATATATATATATATATATAAAAATATATATAAATATATATTAAAAATATAATTAAATATATTAAAAAAATAAATATATTAAAATTGGCAAACCCCAGTCACACCGTGTTTACCTATTCACCTGTTCAGCGGGCGCGCTGCAGCGCCCCCCCCGGCGGCAGGCGGATGCCGCCGGCAGGCCACCCCGCCCGTGGGCCGGGTAGACCTGGTCACCCGGCAGCCGCCCCCAGAGCGGTAGACCTGTTCACCCAGCGCGCGGGCCGCTGCAGCACCCTCCCCTCCAGCGGCAGTCTGATGCTGCGGGCAGCCTGCCCGGCCCTGGAGTCAGGTAGACCTGGTCTCCGGCCGCCCGGAGAAGGTATACCTGTTCCTCCGGCGCTGCAAGCTGCTGCAGAAAGCCCTCCCTCTCTGGCGGAAGGCGGATTCCGGCCCGGCCGGCCCGGCCGCCCGGGCCGGGTAGACATGGTCTCCGGCCACCCCGGAGAAGGGTAGACCTGTTCACTCCGGAGCCCGGGTTGCTGCAGCGCCCTCTCCGGGGGCAGCAGGTGGATCCCGCCGGCCGGCGGCTCGGGCTGGGTAGACCCTGGTCTCCGGTGGCAGCTACAAAGATAGGTAGACCTGTTCACCCCAGCGCCACGGGGCGCTGGCGCTCTCCCCCTCTGGCTGCAGGTGGATACTGCTGGCCGCCCAGCCGTCCCGGGCCGGGTAGACCTGGTCTCCGGCCGACTCGGAGAAGAGTAGATCTGTTCACTCCGGTGCGCGGGCGCTGCAGCGCCATCCGCCCGGCAACAGGCGGATGCCGCTGGCCGGCCGGCAGCCCTGGAACCAGACCTGGTCTCAGCGGCCGCACTGGGAAGAATAGACCTCTTCACCCCGGCGCCGCGAGCCGCTGCAGCGCCCTCACGCCCAGCAGGAAGATACCGCCTGCCGGCCGGCCGACCCCAAAGCCAGGTAGACCTGGCCCTGCGGCGTCGCCCGGAGAAAGGATAGACCTGTTCACCACCCGCCGCGGGCCGCTGCAGCGCCATCCCCTTCCGGCAGTCAGATGCCGCCGGGCGGCCTGCTGGCGGAGCTGGAAAACCTTGTCTCCGGCCGCCCCAGCGCGAAGGGTAGACCTGTTCACCCGGCGCCACAGGCCGCTGCAGCACCTCCCCATTGGCGGGAGGCGGAAGTTGCCGGCCTGCCCGGCAGGATCAGAGGCAGGTAGACCTGATCTTCAGCGGCCGCCCATAGAAAGTTAGACCTGTTCACCACCCGCGCGGGGCAACAGCGCCCTCCCCTTCCAAAGGAAGGCAGATTCCACCCGGCCAGCCTGCTGGCCCGAACTTGGGAAGACATGGTCTCCGGCGCTAAAAGAAGGGTGGGCCTGTTCACCCGGCGCCGGGCCGCTGCAGCCCCCTCCCCACTGGCAGCAGGCGAATGGTGCCGGCGGCGGCAGGCCCGGAGCCAGGTAGACCTGGTCTCCGGCCACCCCCGGAGAATGGTAGACCTGTTCATTCGGCCTGCGGGCGCTGCAGCCCTCTCTGCCAGCGGCAGGGGATGCGATGGCGGCCAGCCGGCCGAGGGCAGGTAGACCTGGTATCTTCGCGGCCCCCTGGAGAAGGGAGACCTGTTCACCCAGCGCGCCCGCAGGCACTGCCGCGCCCTCCCCTCGCCAAAAGGCAGATGGCAGCTGGCCCGCCGGCCGGCCCGGAGCGGAGTAGACATGGTCTCACGGCGGCCGCCCCAGAGAAAGGGTTAGACCTGTTCACCAAACGCCACAGGCCCGGTGCAGCTCCCTCCCCTTCAGCGACAGGTGGATCCTGCCTGGACGGCCAGCCCCGGACCAGGGTAGACCTGGTCTCAGCTACGCCCGAAGGGTAGACCTGTTCACCCTGGCGCGCAAGCAGCGGCAGCGCCCTCCCGCCCGGCAGCAGGCGGTTGCTAGCGGCGGCCGAGCGGCCCCAAAGCCAGGTAGACCTGGTGTCTGGCCGCCCGGAGAAGGTGAACCTGTTCACCCCGGCGCTGCGGGCAGCTTCAGCGCCCTCCCCACTGGCGGCAGGCGGATGCCAATGGCGGGCAGGCGGCCCCGAGCCAGGTAGACCTTGTCTCGGCCGACCCGGAGAAGTGTAGACCTGTTTACCCGCCGCCCGGTCCACTGCAGCGCTCTCAGGCCGGCAGCAGGCAGATGCAGCCGGCCAGCCCAGGCAGCCCCGAAACCAGGTAGACCTTGTCTCCAGCGGCCGCCCGGAGAAGGTAGACCTGTTCACCCCCAGAGCCGCGAGGTCGCTGCAGCGCCCTCCAGGCCGGCAGCAGGCGGATGCAGCCGGCCAGCCCGGCGGCCCCGGGCCAGGTAGACCTGGTCTCCGGCGGCGCCCTGGAGAAGGGTAGACTTATTCATCCCGGAACTGCGGGCGCTGCAGCGCCATCCCTGCCAGCGCCAGGCAGATGCCGATGGCCGGCCGGCCGCCCCGTAAGCCGGGTAGACCTGGTCTCTGGCGACAGCCCAGCTGCCCGGCAGGCCACGGAGGCAGGTAGACCTGATCTTCAGCGGCCGCCCCATAGAAGGTTAGACCTGTTCACCACCCCGCCGCGGGCCGCAGCAACGCCCTCCCCTTCCAAAGGAAGGCAGATTCAGCCGGCCGGCCTGCTGGCCCCGGAGCCGGGAAGACATGGTCTCCGGCGGCCGCTACAAAGAAGGGTAGACCTGTTCACCCTGACGCCACGGGCCGCTGCAGAGCCCTCCCCACTGGCAGCAGTCGAATGGTGCCGGCCGGCCGGCAGGCCACGGAGCCAGGTAGACCTGGTCTCCGGCGGCCACCCCGGAGAATGGTAGACCTGTTCATTCCGGCACTGCGGGCCGCTGCAGCGCCCTCTCTGCCGGCGGCAGGGGGATGCCGATGGCCGGCCAGCCGGCCGAGGAGCCGGGTAGACCTGGTATCTTGCAGCCCCCCTGGAGAAGGGGAGACCTGTTCACCCCGGCGCCGCAGGCGCTGCAACGCCCACCCCTCCGCCAACAGGCAGATGACGCTGGCCCGCTGGCCGGCCCCGGAGGCGGGTAGACATGGTCTACGGCGACCGCCCCGGAGAAGGGTTAGACCTGTTCACCAAACGC
The DNA here is from genome assembly GCA_030060385.1 of Muscicapa striata striata. Classification (NCBI taxonomy): domain Eukaryota; kingdom Metazoa; phylum Chordata; class Aves; order Passeriformes; family Muscicapidae; genus Muscicapa; species Muscicapa striata. The sequence continues at coordinate 23,021 of JAREIS010000864.1, forward strand.
CGCGGGCCGGTGCAGCTCCCTCCCCTTCAGCGGCAGGTGGATCCCGCCTGACGGCCGGCCCCGGACCAGGGTAGACCTGGTCTCCGGCGCTCACCCCGAAGAAGGGTAGACCTGTTCACCCCGGCGCCGCGGGCCGCGGCTGCGCCCTCCCCGCCGGCGGCAGGCGGTTGCTGACGGCCGGCCGAGCGGCCCCGGAGCCAGGTAGACCTGGTGTCTGGCGGCCGCCCCGGAGAAGGGTAGACCTGTTCACCCCGGCGCTGCGGGCCGCTTCAGCGCCCTCCCCGCTGGCGGCAGGCAGATGCCAATGGCCGGCAGGCCAGCCCCGGAGCCAGGTAGACCTTGTCTCCGGCGGCCGCCCCGGAGAAGGGTAGACCTGTTTACCCCAGCGCCCCGGTCCGCTGCAGCGCCTTCCAGGCCGGCAGCAGGCGGATGCAGCCGGCCAGCCGAGCGGCCCCGGAGCCAGGTAGACCTGGTCTCCGGCGGCCGCCCTGGAGAAGGGTAGACTTATTCATCCCGGAACTGCGGGCCGCTGCAGCGCCATCCCTGCCAGCGGCTGGCAAATGCCGATGGCCGGGCGCCCGCCCCGGAAGCCGGGTAGACCTGGTCTCTGGCGAAAGCCCAGGAGAAGGGTAGACCTGTTCACCCCGGCGCCACGGGCCGCTGCAGCGCCCTCCAGGCTGGCAGCAGGCGGATGCAGCCGGCCAGCCGAGCGGCCTCGACACCAGGTAGACCTTGTCTCCGGCGGCCGCCCCGGAGAAGGGTAGACCTGTTCACCCCAGAGCCGCGGGTTGCTGCAGCGCCCTCCCCGTTGGCAACCGGCAGATGCCGCCAGCCAGCCGGCCGGCCCCGAATGCGGGTAGACATGGTCTCTGGCAACCGCCCCGGAGAAGGGTTAGACCTCTTCACCCAGCGCCGCGGGCCGGTGCAGCTCCCTCCCCTCCGGCGGCAGGCGGATACCGCCAGCCGGCCTGCCGGCCCCGGAGCTGGGTAAACCTTGTCTCCGGCGGCCGCCCCGGAGAAGGGTAGACCTGTTCACCCAAGAGCCGCAGGTCGCTGCAGCACTTTCCCCACCGGCGGCAGGCGGATTCCGCCGGCCGGCCCACTGGCCACGGAGGCGGGTAGACCTGGCCTCTGGCGGCCAACCCAGAGAAGGGTAGAGCTGTTCACCCCGGCGCTGCGAGCTGCTGTAGCGCCCTCCCCGCCGGCAACAGACGGATGCCGCCGTCCGGCCGGACGGCCCCCGAGCCAGGTACACATGGTCTCCGGCGGCCGCCCCGGAGAAGGGTAGACCTGTTCACCCAGCGCCGCGGGCCGCTGCAGCTCCCTCCCCTCTGGCGGCAGGCAGATGCCGCCAGCCGGCCTGCTGGCCCCGGAGCTGGGAAAACCTTGTCTCCGGCGGCCACCCCAACGAACGGTAGACCTGTTCACCCCGGCGCCACAGGCCGCTGCAGCACCCTCCCCATTGGCGGGAGGCGGAAGTTGCCGGCCTGCCGGCAGGCCACGGAGGCAGGTAGACCTGATCTTCAGCGGCCGCCCCATAGAAAGTTAGACCTGTTCACCACCCCGCCGCGGGCCGCAGCAATGCCCTCCCCTTCCAAAGGAAGGCAGATTCAGCCGGCCGGCCTGCTGGCCCCGGAGCCGGGAAGACATGGTCTCCGGCGGCCGCTACAAAGAAGGGTAGACCTGTTCACCCCGACGCCACGGGCCGCTGCAGAGCCCTCCCCACTGGCAGCAGGCGAATGGTGCCGGCCGGCCGGCAGGCCACGGAGCCAGGTAGACCTGGTCTACAGCGGCCACCCCGGAGAATGGTAGACCTGTTCATTCCGGCACTGCAGGCCGCTGCAGCGCCCTCTCTGCCGGCGGCAGGGGGATGCCGATGGCCGGCCAGCCGGCCGAGGAGCCGGGTAGACCTGGTATCTTGCGGCCCCCCTGGAGAAGGGGAGACCTGTTCACCCCGGCGCCGCAGGCGCTGCAACGCCCTCCCCTCCGCCAACAGGCAGGTGACGCTGGCCCGCTGGCCGGCCCCGGAGGCGGGTAGACATGGTCTACGGCGACCGCCCCGGAGAAGGGTTAGACCTGTTCACCAAACGCCATGGGCCGGTGCAACTCCCTCCCCTTCAGCGGCAGGTGGATCCCGCCTGACGGCCGGCCCCGGACCAGGGTAGACCTGGTCTCCGGCGCTCACCCCGAAGAAGGGTAGACCTGTCCACCCCGGCGCTGCAGGCCACTTCAGCGCCCTCCCCGCTGGCGGCAGGTGTATGCCAATGGCCGGCAGGCCAGCCCCGGAGCCAGGTAGACCTGGTCTCTGGCGGCCGCCCCAAAGACGGGTAGATCTGTTCACCCCGGCGCCACGGGCTGCTGCAGCGCCCTCCAGGCCAGCGGCAGGCGCATGCAGCCGGCCAGCCGAGCGGCCCCGGAGCCAGGTAGACCTGGTCTCTGGCGGCCTCCCTGGAGAAGGGTAGACCTGTTCACCCTGGCGCCGCGGACCGCTTCAGCGCCGTCCCCGCTGGCGGCATGCGGAAGCCAATGGCCGGTCGGCTGGCCCCGGAGCCAGGTATACCTAGTCTCCGGCGGCCGCCCCGGAGAAGGGTAGACCTGTTCACAACCGCGCTGCAGGCCGCTGAAGCGCCTTCCTCGCCAGCGGCAGGCGGATGCCGCCGGCCGGCCGGCTGGCCTCGGAGCCAGGTAGACCTGGTCTCTGGCGGACGCCCCGGAGAAGTGTAGACCTGTTCACACCGGCGCCGCAAGACGCTGCAGCGCCCTCCCCACCGGCTGGAGGCCGGCCGGCCTCGGAGCTGGGTAGTCCTGGTCTCCGGCAGCCGCTTCGGGGAAGTGTAGACCTGTTCACGCCGGCTCCGTGGGCCGCTGCAGCGCCCTCGCCGGTGGCGACAGGTGGATCCCGCCGGCCAGCCGGCCCCGGAGCTGGTTAGACCATGTCTCCGGCCGCCGCCCCGGAGAAGGGTAGATCTGTTCAGCGCCACGCCACGGGCCGCTGCAGCGCCCTCCCGGCTGGCGGCAGGCGGATTCCAATGGCCGGGCAGACGACCCAGGAGCCGGGTAGACCTGGTCTCCGGCGGTCGCCCCAGAGAAGGGTAGACCTGTTCAACCCGGCGCTGCAGGCGCATTCCGCCGGCTGGACGGCCGGTCGCGGAAACGGGTAGACATGGTCTCCGGCAGCCGACCCGCAGAAGGGTAGACCTGTTCACCCCGGCGCCGCAGGCCGCTGCAGCGCCCTCTCCGCCGTCAGCAGGCGGATGCCGCCGGCTGGCCGGCCTGCCTCGAGCCGGGTACGCCTTGTCTCCGGCGGCCGCCAGAAAGGAAGGTAGACCTGTTCGCCCCAGAGGCATAGGCCGCTGCAGCGCCCTCCAGGCCGACGGCAGGCGGATACCGCCGGCCTGCCGGTCAGCCCCAGAGCCGGGTAGATCTGGTCTGTGGCGGCCACCTTGGAGAAGTGCAGACCTGTTCACCCCGGCGGCGTGGGCCGTTGCAGCGTCCTCCCCGCTGGCGGCAGACAGATGTCGCCGGCCGGCCGAGCGGCCCCAAAACAGGGTAGATCTGGTCTCCAGCGGCCGCTACAAAGAAGGGTAGACCTGTTCACTGCCGCGCCGCGGGCCGCTGCAGCTCCCTCCCCTTCCAACGGAAGGCGGATAATGCCGGCCGGCCGGCCAGCCCCGAAGCCGGGTAGAACTGGTCTCCGGCGGCCGCCCTGGAGAAGGGTAGGCCTGTTCACTTCAGCGCCGCGAGCCACTGCAATGACCTCCCCTCCAGCGACAGGCGGATTGCGCCGGCCGGCCGGCCAGCCCCAAAGCCAGGTAGACCTGGTCTCCGGCGGCCGGCCCCCTAGCCGGGTAGACCTGGTCTCCGGCGGCCGCTACAAAGAAGGGTAGACCTTTTCACTCCGGCGCCACGGGCCGCTACAGCGCCCTCCCTGCCAAGGGCAGGTGGATGCCGCCGGCTGGACGGTCGTCCCCGGAACCGGGTAGACATGGTCTCTGGCAGCCGATTCGCAGAAGGGTAGACCTGTTCACCCCGGCGCCGCGGGCCGCTGCAGCGCCCTCTCCGCCGCCGGCAGGCAGATGCCGCCCGGCCAGCCGCCCGGCCGGCCCCGAGCCAGGTAGACCTGGTCTCCGGCGGCCGCTACAAAGAAGGGTAGACCTTTTCACTCCGGCGCCACGGGCCGCTACAGCGCCCTCCCCACTGGCGACAGGCGGATGCTGCCAGACGGCCGGCCTGCCCCGGAGCCGGGTAGACCTGGTCTCCAACGGCCGACCCGGAGTAGGGTAGACCTGTTCACCCCAGCGCCGCGGGCCGCTGCAGCGCCCTCCGCTCGTGCGGCAGGCGGCTTCAGCGGGCCAGCTGGCCGGCCCCGGAGCCGGGTAGATCTGGTCTCCGGCGGCCGCCCTGGTGAAGAGTAGGCCTGTTCACCCCGGAGCCGCGAGCCGCTGCAACGACCTCCCCTCCGGCGGCAGGTGGATCATGCCGGCCCGGCCTGCCCTGGAGCCGGGCAGACCTCGTCTCCGGCGGCCGCCCCAGAGAAGGGTAGACCTGTTCACATCTGCGCCGCGGGCCGCTGCAGCGCCCTCCTCTCCGGCAGCAGGTGGATGGAGTCAACCCACCGGCAGGCCGCGGAGGCAGGTAGATCATCGTCTCCCGGCAGCCGCCAAAAAGAGGGGTAGACCTGTTCACCCGGCGCCGCGCGGGCTGCAGCGCCCTCCCGTTGGCGGCAGGTGGATGCTTCCGGCCGGCCGGCCGGCCCAGGAGCTGCGAGACCGGGTCTCATTGGGCCGCCCCAGGGAAAGGTAGACCTGTTCACCCCAGCGCCGCGGACCGCTGCAGCACCCTCCCAGCCAGCGACAGGCGGATGCTGCCAGCCGGCCAGCCGGCCCCGAAACCGGGTAGACCTGGTCTCCGGGGGCAGACCCAGAGAAGGGTAGACCTGTTCACCCCGGAGACGCTGGCCACTGCAGCGCCTTCGCCTGCAGCGGCAGGTGCATCCCTGCGGTCGGCCGGCCCCGGAGCCGGGTAGACTTGGTCTCTGGCGGCCGCCACAAACAAAAGGTAGACCTGTTTACCCCGGCGCCGCGGGCCGCAGAAGCGCAGTCCACGCCGGCCACAGGCGGATTCCGCTGGCCGGCCGGCCGGCTCCGGACCCAGGTGGACCTGGTCTCCGGCTGCCGCCACAAAGAAAGGTAGACCTGTTCACCCCGGCGCTGCGGGCCGCTTCAGCGCCCTCCCCGCCGGTGACAGGCGGATGCCGCCGGCCAGCTGGCCGGCTCCAGACCCGGGTAGACCTGTTCACCCCGGAGCCGCGGGCCGCCGCAGCGCCTTCGCAGGCGGCGGCAGGAGGATCCCGCCTGCCGGCCGGCCCCACAACCAGGTAGACTTGGTCTCCGGCGGCCGCCAGAAAGAAGGGTAGACTTGTTCACCCCGGAGCCGCAGGCCGCAGCAACACCCTCTTCTCTAACGGAAGGCGGATGCCGCCGGCCAGCCGATAAGCCCCAGAGCCGGGAAGACTTTGTCTCCGGCAGGCGCCCTGGAGAAGGGTAGACCTGTTCACCCAGCGCCGCGGGCCGCTGCAGCTCCCTCCCCTCATGCGGCAGGCGGATGCCGCCGGCTGGCCTGCCGGCCCCGGAGCCGGGTAAACCTGGTCTCCGGCGGCCGCCCCGGTGAAGGGTAGACCTGTTCACCACGGAGCCGCGAGCCATTGCAGCGCCCTCGCCGGCGGCGGCAGGTGGATCCCGCCCGCCGGCCTGCCCCGAACCCGGGTAGACCTGGCCTCTGGCGGCTGCCACAAAGAATGGTAGGCCTTTTCACCCCGGCACCACGAGGCGCTGCAGCGCCCTCCCCGCCAGCGGCAGGTGGATGCCGCCGGCCGGGCGGCCGGCCAGCCTTGGAGCCGGCTAGAGGTGGTCTCTGGCGGCCGCCACAAAGAAAGGTAGACCTGTTCACCCCGGCGCTGCGGGCCGCTTCAGCACACTCTCCACTGGCAACAGGTAGACGGCTGCCGGCCGGCCGGCAGGCCACGGAACCAGGTAGTCCTGGTCTCCGGTGGCCGCCACAAAGAGGGGAAGATCTGTTCACCCCGGCGCCGCGGGCACTGCAGCGCTCAGCAGTGGCAGGTGGATCCCCGCCGGCTGGCCGGCCCTGGAGCCTTGTAGACCTGGTCTCCAGCGGCTGCCCGGAGAAGGGTAGACCTGTTCACCCCGCGCCACGGGCCACTGCAGTGCCTCCCCAGCAGTGGCAGGTGGATCCGCCGGCTGGCCGGCCCTGGAGCCGGGTAAAGACCTGGTCTCCAGCGGCCGGCCAGAAAAGGGTAGACCTGTCTCACCACCGCGCCACGGGCAGCGCCATTCATCCGCCAGCAGGCGGATGTCACTGGCCGGGCCAGCCCGCCCCCGAGCCAGGTAAAACCTGGTCTCCGTTTGCCCCCGCAGAAGGGTAGACCTGTTCACCATGGCGTCGTGGGCCGCTGCCCCGGGAGCCGGTTAAAACCTGGTCTCCTGCCCCCGAGAAGGGTCCGTCATGGGCAGGCGGATGCTGCAGGCCGGCCGGCCCCAGACCTAGGTAGACCTGGTCTCCGGTTGCCGGCCTGGAGAAGGGGTAGACCTGTTCACCCTAAAGCCGCGGGCTGCTGCAGCGCCCTCCCGCCCGGCAAAGGCGGATGCCGCCGGACGGCCGGACGGCTCCAGAGCCGGGTGGACATGGTCTCTGGCTGCCGACCCGGAAAGGGTAGGCCTTTTCACCCCGGCGCCGCAGGTCGCCCAGCGCCCTCCCGCCGCCGGCCGGCAGATGCTGCGGGCCAACCAGCCGGCCCCAGACCCGGTAGATTTGGTCTCCGACGACCGTCTTGGAGAAGGGGTAGGCCTGTTCACCCTGGCGCCACGAGCTGCTGCAACGCCCTCCTCCCGGCACCAGGCAGATGCCGCCGTCCGGCCGCCTGGCCCCGGGGCCGGGTAGACCTGGTCTCCGCAGCCGCCACAAAGAAATGTAGACCTGTTCACCCCGGCGCCGCGGGCCGCTGCAGCGCACTCTCCGCCGGCCACAGGCAGTTCCGCTGGTAGGTTGGCCGGCCCCGCAGCCAGGCAGACCTGGTCTCTGGCGGCCGCCCCGAGAAAGGTAGACCTGTTCACCCGGCCTCGCAGGCCGCAGCAGCGATCTCCCCTTCCAGCAGAAGGCGGATTCCGCCCGGCTGGCCTGCCTGCTCCGGAGCTGGGTAGACCTGGTCTCCGGCTGCCACCACAAAGAAGGTTAGACCTGTTCACCCCGGCGCCACGGGCCGCTGCAGCGCCCTGCGCCGGCGACAGGCGGGTGCCGCCCGGCCAGCTGGCCGGCCCCAGAGCCGGGTAGACCTGGTCTCCGGCGCCGACCCGGAGAAGGGTAGACCTGTTAACCCCGGCGCCGCGGGCCGCTGCAGCGCCCTCCCTTTCCGCCAGGAGGCGGATTCCGATGGCCAGCCGGCTGGCCCCGGATCCGGGAAGACCTGGTCTCCGGCGACCGCCACAAAAAAGGGTAGGCCTGTTCACCACGGCGCCACGGACAGCGCCCCTCATGCGGCAGGCGGATGCCACCGGCCGGCCAGCCCGCACGGATCCGGTTAAACCTGGTCTCCGTTTGCCGCCACGGAGGAGGGTAGACCTGTTCACCTAGGCGCTGCCGGCCGCTGCAGCTCACTCCCCTCCTGCGGCAGGCGAATGGTGCCGGCCGGCCGGCAGGCCACAGAGCCAGGTAGACCTGGTCTCCGGCGGCCACCCCGGAGAATGGTAGACCTGTTCATTCCGGCACTGCGGGCCGCTGCAGCGCCCTCTCTGCCGGCGGCAGGGGGATGCCGATGGCCGGCCAGCCGGCCGAGGAGCCGGGTAGACCTGGTATCTTGCAGCCCCCCTGGAGAAGGGGAGACCTGTTCACCCCGGTGCCGCAGGCGCTGCAACACCCTCCCCTCCGCCAACAGGCAGATGACGCTGGCCCGCTGGCCGGCTCCGGAGGCGGGTAGACATGGTCTACGGCGACCGCCCCGGAGAAGGGTTAGACCTGTTCACCAAACGCCACGGGCCGGTGCAACTCCCTCCCCTTCAGCGGCAGGTGGATCCCGCCTGACGGCCGGCCCCGGACCAGGAAAGACCTGGTCTCCGGCGCTCACCCCGAAGAAGGGTAGACCTGTCCACCCCGGCGCTGCAGGCCGCTTCAGCGCCCTCCCCGCTGGCGGCAGGTGTATGCCAATGGCCGGCAGGCCAGCCCCGGAGCCAGGTAGACCTGGTCTCCGGCGGCCGCCCCAAAGACGGGTAGATCTGTTCACCCCGGCGCCACGGGCCGCTGCAGCGCCCTCCAGGCCGGCAGCAGGCGGATGCAGCCAACCAGCCGAGCGGCCCCGGAGCCAGGTAGACCTGGTCTCTGGCGGCCTCCCTGGAGAAGGGTAGACTTATTCACCCTGGCGCCGCGGTCCGCTTCAGCGCCGTCCCCGCTGGCGGCATGCGGAAGCCAATGGCCGGCCGGCTGGCCCCGGAGCCAGGTATACCTAGTCTCCGGCGGCCGCCCCGGAGAAGGGTAGACCTGTTCACAACCGCGCTGCAGGCCGCTGAAGCGCCCTCCTCGCCAGCGGCAGGCGGATGCCGCCGGCCGGCCGGCCGGCCTCGGAGCCAGGTAGACCTGGTCTCTGGCGGACGCCCCGGAGAAGGGTAGACCTGTTAACACCGGCGCCGCAAGCCGCTGCAGCGCCCTCCCCGCCGGCTGGAGGCCGGCCGGCCTCAGAGCTGGGTAGTCCTGGTCTCCGGCGGCCGCTTCGAGGAATTGTAGACCTGTTCACGCCGGCTCCGTGGGCCGCTGCAGCGCCCTCGCCGGCGGCGACAGGTGGATCCCGCCGGCCGGCCGGCCCCGGAGCTGGTTAGACCATGTCTCCGGCAGCCGCCCCGGAGAAGGGTAGATCTGTTCACCGCCACGCCACGGGCCGCTGCAGCGCCCTCCCGGCTGGCGGCAGGCGGATTCCAATGGCCGGGCAGACGACCCAGGAGCCGGGTAGACCTGGTCTCCGGCGGTCGCCCCAGAGAAGGGTAGACCTGTTCAACCCGGCGCTGCAGGCGCATTCCGCCGGCTGGACGGCCGGTCGCGGAAACGGGTAGACATGGTCTCCGGCAGCCGACCCGCAGAAGGGTAGACCTGTTCACCCCGGCGCCGCAGGCCGCTGCAGCGCCCTCTCCGCCGTCAGCAGGCGGATGCCGCCGGCCGGCCGGCCTGCCTCGAGCCGGGTACGCCTTGTCTCCGGCGGCCGCCAGAAAGGAAGGTAGACCTGTTCGCCCCAGAGGCATAGGCCGCTGCAGCACCCTCCAGGCCGACGGCAGGCGGATACCGCTGGCCTGCCGGTCAGCCCCAGAGCCGGGTAGACCTGGTCTCCGGCGGCCGCCTCGGAGAAGTGCAGACCTGTTCACCCCAGCTGAGCGGGCCGGTGCAGCGTCCTCCCCGCCTGCAGCAGGCGGATTCTGCCGGTCGGCCGTCCCCGCAGCCAGGTAGACCTGGTCTCCAGCGGCAGCCCCGGAGAAGGGTAGACCTGTTCACCCCGGCGGCGTGGGCCGCTGCAGTGTCCTCCCCGCCGGCGGCAGACGGATGTCGCCGGCCGGCCGAGCGGCCCCAAAACAGGGTAGATCTGGTCTCCGGCGGCCGCTACAAAGAAGGGTAGACCTGTTCACTGCCGCGCCGCGGGCCGCTGCAGCTGCCTCCCCTTCCAACGGAAGGCGGATAATGCCGGCCGGCCGGCCAGCCCCGAAGCCGGGTAGAACTGGTCTCTGGCGGCCGCCCCGGAGAAGGGTAGGCCTGTTCACTTCAGCGCCGCGAGCCACTGCAATGACCTCCCCTCCAGTGACAGGCGGATTGCGCCGGCCGGCCGGCCAGCCCCAAAGCCAGGTAGACCTGGTCTCCGGCGGCCGGCCCCCTAGCCGGGTAGACCTGGTCTCCGGCGGCCGCTACAAAGAAGGGTAGACCTTTTCACTCCGGCGCCACGGGCCGCTACAGCGCCCTCCCCACCAAGGGCAGGTGGATGCCGCCGGCTGGACGGCCGTCCCCGGAACCGGGTAGACATGGTCTCCGGCAGCCGATTCGCAGAAGGGTAGACCTGTTCACCCCGGCGCCGCGGGCCGCTGCAGCGCCCTCTCCGCCGTCGGCAGGCAGATGCCGCCGGCCAGCCGGCCGGCCGGCCCCGAGCCGTGTAGACCTGGTCTCCGGCGGCCGCTACAAAGAAGGGTAGACCTTTTCACTCCGGCGCCACGGGCCGCTACAGCGCCCTCCCCACTGGCGACAGGCGGATGCTGCCAGACGGCCGGCCTGCCCCGGAGCCGGGTAGACCTGGTCTCCAACGGCCGACCCGGAGTAGGGTAGACCTGTTCACCCCAGCGCCGCGGGCCGCTGCAGCGCCCTCCGCTCGTGCGGCAGGCGGCTTCAGCGGGCCAGCTGCCCGGCCCCGGAGCCGGGTAGAACTGGTCTCCGGCGGCCGCCCCGGTGAAGAGTAGGCCTGTTCACCCCGGAGCCGCGAGCCGCTGCAACGACCTCCCCGCCGGTGGCAGGGGGATCATGCCGGCTGGCCTGCCCCGGAGCCGGGCAGACCTCGTCTCCGGCGGCCGCCCCAGAGAAGGGTAGACATGTTCACGTCTGCGCCGCGGGCCGCTGCAGCGCCCTCCTCTCCGGCGGCAGGTGGATGGAGTCAACCCACCGGCAGGCCGCGGAGGCAGGTAGATCATCGTCTCCGGCAGCCGCCAAAAAGAGGGGTAGACCTGTTCACCCCGGCGCCGCGGGCCGCTGCAGCGCCCTCCCCGTTGGCGGCAGGTGGATGCTTCCGGCCGGCCGGCCGGCCCAGGAGCTGCGTAGACCGGGTCTCATTGGGCCGCCCCAGGGAAGGGTAGACCTGTTCACCCCAGCGCCGCGGACCACTGCAGCACCCTCCCAGCCAGCGACAGGCGGATGCTGCCAGCCGGCCAGCCGGCCCCGGATCCGGGTAGACCTGGTCTCCGGGGGCAGACCCAGAGAAGGGTAGACCTGTTCACCCCGGAGACGCTGGCCACTGCAGCGCCTTTGCCGGCAGCGGCAGGTGGATCCCTGCGGTCGGCCGGCCCTGGAGCTGGGTAGACCTGGTCTCTGGCGGCCGCCACAAACAAAAGGTAGACCTGTTTACCCCGGCGCCGCGGGCCGCAGAAGCGCAGACCACGCCGGCCACAGGCGGATTCCGCTGGCCGGCCGGCCGGTTCCGGACCCAGGTGGACCTGGTCTCCGGCTGCCGCCACAAAGAAAGGTAGACCTGTTCACCCCGGCGCTGCGGGCCGCTTCAGCGCCCTCCCCGCCGGTGACAGGCGGATGCTGCCGGCCAGCTGGCCGGCTCCAGAGCCGGGTAGACCTGTTCACCCCGGAGCCGCGGGCCGCCGCAGCGCCTTCGCAGGCGGCGGCAGGAAGATCCCGCCTGCCGGCCGGCCCCACAACCAGGTAGACCTGGTCTCTGGCGGCCGCCAGAAAGAAGGGTAGACTTGTTCACCCCGGAGCCGCGGGCCGCAGCAGCACCCTCTTCTCTAACGGAAGGCGGATGCCGCCGGCCAGCCAATAAGCCCCGGAGCCGGGAAGATTTTGTCTCCGGCGGGCGCCCTGGAGAAGGGTAGACCTGTTCACCCAGCGCCGCGGGCCGCTGCAGCTCCCTCCCCTCATGCGGCAGGCGGATGCCGCCGGCTGGCCTGCCGGCCCCGGAGCCGGGTAAACCTGGTCTCCGGCGGCCGCCCCGGTGAAGGGTAGACGTGTTCACCACGGAGCCGCGAGCCATTGCAGCGCCCTCGCCGGCGGCGGCAGGTGGATCCCGCCGGCCGGCCTGCCCCGAACCCGGGTAGACCTGGCCTCTGGCGGCCGCCACAAAGAATGGTAGGCCTTTTCACCCCGGCACCACGAGGCGCTGCAGCGCCCTCCCCGCCAGCGCCAGGTGGATGCCGCCGGCCGGGCGGCCGGCCAGCCTTGGAGCCGGCTAGAGGTGGTCTCTGGCGGCCGCCACAAAGAAAGGTAGACCTGTTCACCGCGGCGCTGCGGGCCGCTTCAGCGCACTCTCCACTGGCAACAGGTAGATGCTGCCGGCCGGCCGGCAGGCCACGGAACCCGGTAGTCCTGGTCTCTGGTGGCCGCCACAAAGAGGAGAAGATCTGTTCACCCCGGCGCCGCGGGGCACTGCAGCTCCCTCCCCCCATGCGGCAGGCAGATGCCACCGACAGGTCTGCCGGCCCTGGAGCTGGGTAAACCTGGTCTCCGGCAGCCGCAACGAAAAAGGGTAGACCTGTTCACCCCGGCGCCGCGGGCCACTGCAGCGCCCTTATCTGTGTCAGCAGGCGGATGCTGCCGGCCGGCCGGCCGGCCCTGGAGCCTTGTAGACCTGGTCTCCGGCTGCCGACTAGGAGAAGGGTAGACCTGTTCACCCTGGAGCCACGGGCCACTGCAGCGCCCTCACCAGCAGTGGCAGGTGGATCCCGCCGGCTGGCCGGACCTGGAGCCGGGTAAACCTGGTCTCCAGCGGCCGGCCCGGAGAAGGGTAGACCTGTTCACCACCGCGCCGTAGGCCGCTGCAGTGCTCTCCCCTTCCGCCAGGAGGCGGATTCCGCTGGCCGGCCGGCCCCGGAGCCAGGTAGACCTGGTGTCCGGCGACCGCCAGAAAGAAGGGTAGACCTGCTCACCCCGGCGCCACGGGCAGCGCCATTCATGCGGCAGGCGGATGTCACTGGCCGGCCAGCCCGCCCCGGAGCCGGTTAAACCTGGTCTCCGTTTGCCCCCCCGCAGAAGGGTAGACCTGTTCACCATGGCGCCGTGGGCCGCTGCAGCGCCCTCCTCTCCGTCGGCAGGCGGATGCTGCCGGCCGGCCGGCCCCAGACCTAGGTAGACCTGGTCTCCGGTTGCCGGCCTGGAGAAGGGTAGACCTGTTCACCCTAAAGCCGCGGGCCGCTGCAGCGCCCTCCCCGCCGGCAAAAGGCGGATGCCGCCGGACGGCCGGACGGCTCCAGAGCCGGGTGGACATGGTCTCTGGCTGCCGACCCGGAAAAGGGTAGGCCTTTTCACCCCGGCGCCGCAGGCCGCTTCAGCGCCCTCCCCGCCGCCGGCCGGCAGATGCTGCGGGCCAACCAGCCGGCCCCAGACCCGGGTAGATTTGGTCTCCGACGACCGTCTTGGAGAAGGGTAGGCCTGTTCACCCTGGCGCCACGAGCTGCTGCAACGCCCTCCTCCCCGGCACCAGGCAGATGCCGCCGTCCGGCCGCCTGGCCCCGGAGCCGGGTAGACCTGGTCTCCCGCAGCCGCCACAAAGAAATGTAGACCTGTTCACCCCGGCGCCGCGGGCCGCTGCAGCGCACTCTCCGCCGGCCACAGGCGAATTCCGCTGGTAGGTTGGCCGGCCCCGCAGCCAGGCAGACCTGGTCTCTGGCGGCCGTCCCGGAGAAAGGTAGACCTGTTCACCCCGGCCTCGCAGGCCGCAGCAGCGATCTCCCCTTCCAGCAGAAGGCGGATTCCGCCGGCTGGCCTGCCTGCTCCGGAGCTGGGTAGACCTGGTCTCCGGCTGCCACCACAAAGAAGGTTAGACCTGTTCACCCCGGCGCCACGGGCCGCTGCAGCGCCCTCTGCGCCGGCGACAGGCGGGTGCCGCCGGCCAGCTGGCCGGCCCCAGAGCCGGGTAGACCTGGTCTCCGGCGCCGACCCGGAGAAGGGTAGACCTGTTAACCCCGGCGCCGCGGGCCGCTGCAGCGCCCTCCCTTTCCGCCAGGAGGCGGATTCCGATGGCCAGCCGGCTGGCCCCGGATCCGGGAAGACCTGGTCTCCGGCGACCGCCACAAAAAAGGGTAGGCCTGTTCACCACGGCGCCACGGACAGCGCCCCTCATGCGGCAGGCGGATGCCACCGGCCGGCCAGCCCGCACGGATCCGGTTAAACCTGGTCTCCGTTTGCCGCCACGGAGGAGGGTAGACCTGTTCACCTAGGTGCTGCCGGCCGCTGCAGCTCACTCCCCTCCTGCGGCAGGCGAATGGTGCCGGCCGGCCGGCAGGCCACGGAGCCAGGTAGACCTGGTCTCCGGCGGCCACCCCGGAGAATGGTAGACCTGTTCATTCCGGCACTGCGGGCCGCTGCAGCGCCCTCTCTGCCGGCGGCAGGGGGATGCCGATGGCCGGCCAGCCGGCCGAGGAGCCGGGTAGACCTGGTATCTTGCAGCCCCCCTGGAGAAGGGGAGACCTGTTCACCCCGGTGCCGCAGGCGCTGCAACACCCTCCCCTCCGCCAACAGGCAGATGACGCTGGCCCGCTGGCCGGCTCCGGAGGCGGGTAGACATGGTCTACGGCGACCGCCCCGGAGAAGGGTTAGACCTGTTCACCCAAACGCCACGGGCCGGGTGCAACTCCCTCCCCTTCAGCGGCAGGTGGATCCCGCCTGACGGCCGGCCCCGGACCAGGAAAGACCTGGTCTCCGGCGCTCACCCCGAAGAAGGGTAGACCTGTCCACCCCGGCGCTGCAGGCCGCTTCAGCGCCCTCCCCGCTGGCGGCAGGTGTATGCCAATGGCCGGCAGGCCAGCCCCGGAGCCAGGTAGACCTGGTCTCCGGCGGCCGCCCCAAAGACGGGTAGATCTGTTCACCCCGGCGCCACGGGCCGCTGCAGCGCCTCCAGGCCGGCAGCAGGCGGATGCAGCCAACCAGCCGGCGGCCCCGGAGCCAGGTAGACCTGGTCTCTGGCGGCCTCCTGGAGAAGGGTAGACTTATTCACCCTGGCGCCGCGGTCCGCTTCAGCGCCGTCCCGCTGGCGGCATGCGGAAGCCAATGGCCGGCCGGCTGGCCCCGGAGCCAGGTATACCTAGTCTCCGGCGGCCGCCCCGGAGAAGGGTAGACCTGTTCACAACCGCGCTGCAGGCCGCTGAAGCGCCCTCCTCGCCAGCGGCAGGCGGATGCCGCCGGCCGGCCGGCCGGCCTCGGAGCCAGGTAGACCTGGTCTCTGGCGGACGCCCCGGAGAAGGGTAGACCTGTTAACACCGGCGCCGCAAGCCGCTGCAGCGCCCTCCCCGCCGGCTGGAGGCCGGCCGGCCTCAGAGCTGGGTAGTCCTGGTCTCCGGCGGCCGCTTCGAGGAATTGTAGACCTGTTCACGCCGGCTCCGTGGGCCGCTGCAGCGCCCTCGCCGGCGGCGACAGGTGGATCCCGCGGCCGGCGGCCCCGGAGCTGGTTAGACCATGTCTCCGGCAGCCGCCCCGGAGAAGGGTAGATCTGTTCACCGCCACGCCACGGGCCGCTGCAGCGCCCTCCCGGCTGGCGGCAGGCGGATTCCAATGGCCGGGCAGACGACCCAGGAGCCGGGTAGACCTGGTCTCCGGCGGTCGCCCCAGAGAAGGGTAGACCTGTTCAACCCGGGCGCTGCAGGCGCATTCCGCCCGGCTGGACGGCCGGTCGCGGAAACGGGTAGACATGGTCTCCGGCAGCCGACCCCGCAGAAGGGTAGACCTGTTCACCCCGCGCCGCAGGCCGCTGCAGCCCTCTCCGCCGTCCAGCAGGCGGATGCCGCCCGGCCGGCCGGCCTGCCTCGAGCCGGGCACGCCTTGTCTCCGGCGGCCGCCAGAAAGGAAGGTAGACCTGTTCGCCCCAGAGGCATAGGCCGCTGCAGCACCCTCCAGGCCGACGGCAGGCGGATACCGCTGGCCTGCCCGGTCAGCCCCAGAGCCGGGTAGACCTGGTCTCCGGCGGCCGCCTCGGAGAAGTGCAGACCTGTTCACCCCAGCTGAGCGGGCCGGTGCAGCGTCCTCCCGCCTGCAGCAGGCGGATTCTGCCGGTCGGCCGTCCCCGCAGCCAGGTAGACCTGGTCTCCAGCGGCAGCCCCGGAGAAGGGTAGACCTGTTCACCCGGCGGCGTGGGCTGCTGCAGTGTCCTCCCGCCGGCGGCAGACGGATGTCGCGGCCGGCCGAGCGGCCCCAAAACAGGGTAGATCTGGTCTCCGGCCGCTACAAAGAAGGGTAGACCTGTTCACTGCCGCGCCGCGGGCCGCTGCAGCTGCCTCCCCTTCCAACGGAAGGCGGATAATGCCAGCCGGCCGGCCAGCCCCGAAGCCGGGTAGAACTGGTCTCTGGCGGCCGCCCCGGAGAAGGGTAGGCCTGTTCACTTCAGCGCCGCGAGCCACTGCAATGACCTCCTCCAGTGACAGGCGGATTGCGCCGGCCGGCCGGCCAGCCCCAAAGCCAGGTAGACCTGGTCTCCGGCGGCCGGCCCCCTAGCCGGGTAGACCTGGTCTCCGGCGGCCGCTACAAAGAAGGGTAGACCTTTTCACTCCGGCGCCACGGGCCGCTACAGCGCCCTCCCCACCAAGGGCAGGTGGATGCCGCGGCTGGGACGGCCGTCCCGGAACCGGGTAGACATGGTCTCCGGCAGCCGATTCGCAGAAGGGTAGACCTGTTCACCCCGGCGCCGCGGGCCGCTGCAGCGCCCTCTCCGCCGTCGGCAGGCAGATGCCGCCCGGCCAGCCGGCCCGGCCGGCCCCGAGCCGTAGACCTGGTCTCGGCCGCTACAAAGAAGGGTAGACCTTTTCACTCCGGCGCCACGGGCGCTACAGCGCCCTCCCCACTGGCGACAGGCGGATGCTGCCAGACGGCCGGCCTGCCCCGGAGCCGGGTAGACCTGGTCTCCAACGGCCGACCCGGAGTAGGGGTAGACCTGTTCACCCCAGCGCCGCGGGCCGCTGCAGCGCCCTCCGCCGTGCGGCAGGCGGCTTCAGCGGGCCAGCTGCCCGGCCCCGGGCCGGTAGAACTGGTCTCCGGCCGCCCGGTGAAGAGTAGGCCTGTTCACCCCGGAGCCGCGAGCCGCTGCACGACCTCCCGCCCGGTGGCAGGGGATCATGCCGGCTGGCCTGCCCCGAGCCGGGCAGACCTCGTCTCGGCGGCCGCCCCCAGAGGGAGGTAGACATGTTCACGTCTGCGCCGCGGGCCGCTGCAGCGCCCTCCTCCGGCGGCAGGTGGATGGAGTCAACCCACCGGCAGGCCGCGGAGGCAGGTAGATCATCGTCTCCGGCAGCCGCCAAAAAGAGGGGTAGACCTGTTCACCCCGGCGCCGCGGGCCGCTGCAGCGCCTCCTCCCGTTGGCGGCAGGTGGATGCTTCCGGCCGGCCGGCCGGCCCATGAGCTGCGTAGACCGGGTCTCATTGGGCCGCCCCAGGGAAGGGTAGACCTGTTCACCCCAGCGCCGCGGACCACTGCAGCACCCTCCCAGCCAGCGACAGGCGGATGCTGCCAGCCCGGCCAGCCGGCCCCGGATCCGGGTAGACCTGGTCTCCGAGGGGGCAGACCCAGAGAAGGGTAGACCTGTTCACCCCGGAGACGCTGGCCACTGCAGCGCCTTTGCCGGGCAGCGGCAGGTGGATCCTGCGGTCGGCCGGCCCTGGAGCTGGGTAGACCCTGGTCTCTGGCGGCCGCCACAAACAAAAGGTAGACCTGTTTGCCCCGGCGCGCCGCGGGCCGCAGAAGCGCAGACCACGCCGGCCACAGGCGGATTCCGCTGGCGGCCGGCCGGGTTCCGACCCAGGTGGACCCTGGTCTCGGCTGCCGCCACAAAGAAAGGTAGACCTGTTCACCCCGAGGCGCTGCGGGCCGCTTCAGCGCCCTCCCGCCGGTGACAGGCGGATGCTGCCGGCCAGCTGGCCGGCCCAGAGCCGGGTAGACCTGTTCACCCCGGGAGCGCGGCCGCCGCAGCGCGCCTCTTCGGGCAGGCGGCGGCAGGATCCCGCCTGCCCGGCCGGCCCCACAACCAGGTAGACCCTGGTCTCTGGCGGCCGCCAGAAAGAAGGGTAGACTTGTTCACCCCGAGCCGCGGGGCCGCAGTAGCACCCTCTTCTCTAACGGAAGGCGGATGCCGCCGGCCAGCCAATAAGCCCCAGAGCCGGGAAGACTTTGTCTCCGGCGCGCCCTGGAGAAGGGTAGACCTGTTCACCCAGCGCCGCGGGCCGCTGCAGCTCCCTCCCCTCATGCGGCAGGCGGATGCCGCCGGCTGGCCTACCGGCCCCGGAGCCGGGTAAACCTGGTCTCCGGCGGCGCCCGGTGAAGGGTAGACATGTTCACCCACGGAGCCGCGAGCCATTGCACAGCGCCCGGGGCTGGGCGGCGGTGGATCCCGGCCAGGCCGGCCCAACCCGGGTAGACCTGGCCTCTGGCGGCCGCCACAAAGAATGGTAGGCCTTTTCACCCCGGCACCACGAGGCGCTGCAGCCCTCCCCGCCAGCGGCAGGTGGATGCCGCCGGCCGGCGGCCGGCCAGCCTTGGAGCGGCTAGAGGTGGTCTCTGGCGGCCGCCACAAAGAAAGGTAGACCTGTTCCACCGCGCGCTGCGGGCCGCTTCAGCGCCTCTCCACTGGCAACAGGTAGATGCTGCCCGGCCCGACCGGCAGGCACGAACCCGGCAGTCCTGGTCTCTGGTGGCCGCCACAAAGAGTGAGAAGATCTGTTCACCCCGAGGCGCCGCGGCACTGCAACTCCTCCCCCATGCGGCAGGCAGATGCCACCGACAGGTCTGCCCGGCCCTGGAGCTGGGTAAACCTGGTCTCCGGCAGCCGCAACGAAAAAGGGTAGACCTGTTCACCCGGCGCCGCGGGCCACTGCAGTGCCCTTATCTGTGTCAGCAGGCGGATGCTGCCGGCCGGCCCGGCCCTGGAGCCTTGTAGACCTGGTCTCCGGCTGCCGACTAGGAGAAGGGTAGACCTGTTCACCCTGGAGCCACGGGCCACTGCAGCGCCCTCACCAGCAGTGGCAGGTGGATCCCGCCGGCTGGCCGGACCTGGAGCCGGGTAAACCTGGTCTCCAGCGGCCGGCCCGGAGAAGGGTAGACCTGTTCACCACCGCGCCGTAGGCCGCTGCAGTGCTCTCCCTTCCGCCAGGAGGCGGATTCGCTGGCCTGGCGGCCCCGGAGCCAGGTAGACCTGGTGTCCGGCACCGCCAGAAAGAAGGGTAGACCTGCTCACCCCGCGCCACGGGCAGCGCCATTCATGCGGCAGGCGGATGTCACTGGCCGGCCAGCCCGCCCCGAGCCGGGCAACCTGGTCTCCGTTTGCCCCCGAAGAAGGGTAGACCTGTTCAACATGGCGCCGTGGGCCGCTGCAGCGCCCTCCTCTCCGCCGGCAGGCGGATGCTGCCCGGCCGGCCGGCCCCAGACCTAGGTAGACCTGGTCTCCGGTTGCCGGCCTGGAGAAGGGTAGACCTGTTCACCCTAAAGTCAGCGGGCCGCTGCAGCGCCCCGCCGGCAAAGGCGGATGCTGACGGCTGACGGCTCCAGAGCCGGGTGGATGATGGTCTCTGGCCAGCTAACTGTGTGGTGAGGCTCACCCCGGCGCCGCAGGCCGGCCAGCGCCTCGCCGGCCGGCAGATGCTGCGGGCCAACCAGCCGGCCCCAGACCCGGTAGATTTGGTCTCCGATGACCGTCTTGGAGAAGGGTAGCCTGTTCACTCCTGGCGCCACGAGCTGCTGCAACGCCTCCCCCGGCACCAGGCAGATGCCGTCGTCTCGGCCGCTTGGCCCCGGAGCCGGGTAGACCTGGTCTCCCGCAGCCGCCACAAAGAAATGTAGACCTGTTCACCCGGCGCGCGGCGCTGCAGCGCACTCCGCCGGCCACAGGCGATTCGCTGGTAGGTTGGCCGGCCCCGAGCCAGGCAGACATGGTCTCTGGGCGGCTGCCGGAGAAAGGTAGACCTGTTCACCCAGCGACCAGCCGCTGCAGCGCCTCCTTCCGGCGCAGGGGATGGAGTCAACCCACCGGCGGGCCCGGGGCCCGGTAGACCTGGGCTCCGGCGCCGCCAAAGAGGGGTAGACCTGTTCACCCTGGGCCGGGCCGCTGCAGCGCCCCCGTTTGGGGGCAGGGGAAAGCTTCCGGGGCCCGGGACCAGGTAACCTGGCCGGGCTCTGGGGCCCCCGGAGAAGGGAGACCTGTTCACCTCAGCGCGCGGCCCTCAGCCCCTCGCCAGCGACAGGCGGATGCGCCGGGCCGCCGGCCCGGACGGTAGACCTGGTCTCCGGCGACCCAGAGAAGGGTAGACCTGTTCACCCCGGAGCTGGCCTGCAGCGCCTGCCGGCGCGGCAGGTGGATCCTGCGAGCCGGCCGGCCCTGAGAGCGGGTAGACCTGGTCTCGGCGCCGCCCGAAAGGTAGACCTGTTCACCTGGCCGCGGGCCGCAGAAGCGCAGACACGGCCCGGCCAGCAGGCGGATTCGCTGGCCGGCGCGCGTCCCGGCCGGGTGAGACCTGGTCTCGGCGCCCCCACAGAGAAGGTAGACTCCGTTGCACCCCGGCGCCGCGAGGCGCTCAGCGCCTCCCGGCGCGGTGACAGGTCGGATGCATGCCGCGCAGCCTGGCCCGGCCGCAGAGGGGGTAGACCTGTTCACCCCGGGCGGCCGCCGCGCCCCCCCCAGGGGGCGGGGAAAGCCCGCCGGGCCGGGCCGGCCTCCCGGGAGCCTTCTTGCGGGGCCCCCCGAAAGAAGGGGAGACGACCCAGGCCGGGCCCCGGAGCACCCCCCCCAAGGGGGGCGGGTCCGGGCCGCCCAGCCCCGAGCCGGGAAAATTTTTTCTCCCGGGGGGCGCCCGGGGAAGGGGATTTCACCCCCGCGGGGGCCGTGCAGCCCCCCCCCTCGGGAGGCGGGTGGGCCGGTGCCGGCGGCCCCGGGCCGGGTAACCTGGTCTCCGGCGGCCGCCGGTGAAGGGTAGACTGTTCACCGGGAGCGCGAGCCGCAGCGCCCTCGCCCGGGGGCGGCAGGTGGATCCCCCCGGCCGGCCTGCCCACCAGGTAGACCTACCCCTGGCGCCCCCACAAAGAATGGTGGCCTTTTCACCCCGGCCGGGCGCCGAGCCCTCCCGCCAGCGGCAGGTGGATGCCGCCGGCCGCGCCGAGCCTTGGGCCGGCTAGAGGTGGTCTCTGGCGGGCCCCCCAAAAAAGGAGACCTGTTCACCGCGGCGCTGCGGGCCGCTTCAGCGCCCCTCCACTGCAGCAGGGATGCGGCCGGCCGGCAGGCCCGGAAACCAACGGTGTCCGGTCTCTGGTGGCCGCCACAAAGAGGAGAGATCTGTTCACCCCCGGGGCCGCGGGCACTCAGCTCCCCCCCATGCGGCAGGCAGATGCCAGCAGGTCTGCGCCTGGGCTGGGTAACTGGTCTCCGGCAGCCGCAACGAAAAAGGGTAGACCTGTTCACCCGGCGCCGCGGGCCACTGCAGCGCCTTATCGTGTGCAGGCGGATGCTGCCGGCCGGCCGGCCGGCCCTGAGCCTGTAGACCTGGTCTCCGGCGCCGACTAGGAGAAGGGTAGACCTGTTCACCCTGGAGCCACGGGCCACTGCAGCGCCCTCCCAGCAGTGGCAGGTGGATCCGCCGCTGGCCGGACCTGAGCGAAACCTGGTCTCCAGCGCCGCCCGGAGAAGGGAGACCTGTTCACCACCGCGCCGTGGCCGCTGCAGGCTCCTCCTTCCGCCGGGGCATTCCGGCTGGCCGGCCGCCCTGGAGCCAGGTAGACCTGGTCCGGCGACCGCCAGAAAGAAGGGTAGACCTGCTCACCCCGGGCGCTGGCAGCGCCATTCATGCGGGGAGGCGGATGTCACTGGCCGC
Source organism: Muscicapa striata striata (assembly GCA_030060385.1). Lineage (NCBI taxonomy): Eukaryota > Metazoa > Chordata > Aves > Passeriformes > Muscicapidae > Muscicapa > Muscicapa striata. Next base: position 44,605 of record JAREIS010000864.1, read on the forward strand.
CAGCCGCCCCGAGCCGGTTAACCTGGTCTCGTTTGCCCCCAGAAGGGTAGACCTGTTCACCATGGCGCCGTGGGCCGCTGAGCGCCTCCTCTCCGGGCAGGCATGCGCCGGCCGGCCGGCCTCGACCAGGTAGACCTGGCTCCGGTGCCGCCTGAGAAGAGGTAGACCTGTTCACCCTAAGCCGCGGCGCTGCAGCGCCCTCCCCGCGGCAAAGGCGGATGCCGCCGACGGCCGGCGGCTCCAGAGCCGAGTGGACATGGTCTCTGGCTGCCGACCCGAAAGGGTAGGCCTTTTCACCCAGCGCCCCAGGCCCGCCCAGCGCCCCGCCGCCGGCCGGCAGATGCTGCGGGGCCCAAACCCGCCGGGCCCCCGACCGGGTAGATTTGGTCTCCGGCGACCGCTTGAGAAGGGGAGGCCTGTTCACCCTGGGCACGAGCTGCTGCCACGCCCCTCCCCGGGACCAGGCAGATGCCGCGTCCGGCCGCCTGGCCCCGGAGCCGGTGAGACCCGGTCTCCCAGCCGCCACAAAGAGTAGACCTGTTACCCGGGCCGCCGGGGCTGCAGCGCCTCGCCGGCCACAGGCGAATTCCCGCTGGTAGGTTTGGCCGCCCCGCAGAGGCAGACCTGGTCTCTGGCGCCGTCCCGGAGAAGGTAGACTGTTCACCCGGCCTCGCAGGCCGCGGGAGCGATCTCCTTCCAGCAGAAAGGGGGATTCCCGCCCGGCTGGCCTGCCTGCTCCGGGCTGGAGACCTGGTCTCCGGCTGCCACCACAAAGAAGGTTAGGACCTGTTCCAGGCGCCCGGCCGCTGCAGCGCCTCTGCGCCGGCGAAGGCGGGTGCGCCGGCCAGCTGGCGGCCCCAGAGCCGGTAGACCTGGTCTCGGCGCCGACCGGAGAAGGGTAGACCTGTTAACCCGGCGCGCGGGCCGCTGCAGCGCCTCCCTCCGCCGGAGGCGGATTCCGTGGCAGCCGGCTGGCCCGGATCCGGGAAGACCTGGTCTCGGGCCGCACAAAAGGGTAGGCCTGTTCACCACGAGCGCCATGGACAGCGCCCCTCATCGGCAGGCCGGATGCCACCGGCCGCCAGCCCGCGGATCCGGTAAACCTGGTCTCCGTTGCCGCCACGGAAGGTAGACCTGTTCACCTAGGGCTGCCGGCCGCTGCAGCTCACTCCTCCTGCGGCAGGCGGATGCTGCCGGCCGGCCGGCCGGCCACGAGCCAGGTAGACTGGTCTCGGCGCCGCCGGAGAAGGTAGACCTGTTCACCGGCGCTGGGGGGCCGCTGCAGCGCCCTCCGCCGGCAGCGGATGCGCAGGCCGGCCAGCCGGCCAGGAGCCGGGTAGACCTGGTATCTGTGCCCCCTGGAAAGGGAGACCTGTTCACCCGGGCCGCAGGCGCTGCAGCCCCTCCCTCAGCACAGGCAGATGCGCAGCCGCTGGCCGGCCGGAGCGGGTAGACTGGTCTCGCGCCGCCCGAGAAGGGTAGACCTGTTCACCAAGCCGGGCCGTGCACTCTCCTTCACGCAGGCTGGATCCGCTGACGGCCGGCCCCAGCCAGGAGACCTGGTCTCCGGCTCACCCAGAAGGGGAGACCTGTCCCCCCGGCCTGAGGCCGCTCAGGCCCTCCGCTGGGGGAGGTGTATGCCAATGGCGGCAGGCCAGCCCCGAGCCAGGTAGACCTGGTCTCCGGCGCCGCAAAGACGGGTAGATCTGTTCACCCGGCGCCACGGGCGCTGCAGCGCCTCAGGCGGCAGCAGGCGGATGTGCCAACCAGCCGGCGGCCCCGGAGCCAGGTAGACCTGGTCTCTGGCGGCCTCCTGGAGAAGGTAGACTTATTCACCCTGGCGCGCGGCTCGCTTCAGCGCCCGTCCGCTGGCGGCATGCGGAAGCCAATGGCGGCAGCTGGCTCCGAGCCAGGTAACCTAGTCTCCGGCCGCCGAGAAGGTAGACCTGTTCACAACCGCTGCAGGCCGCTGAGCGCCCTCCTCGCCGCGCAGGCGGATGCCGCGGCCGGCCGGCGCCTCGGAGCCAGGTAGACCTGGTCTCTGGCGGCGCCGAGAAGAGGTAGACCTGTTAACACCGGCGCCGCAAGCCGCTGCAGCGCCCTCCCGCCGGCTGGAGGCAGCTGGCCTCAGAGCTGGGTAGTCCTGGTCTCCGGCCGCCTTGAGGTGTAGACCTGTTCACGCCGGCTCCTGCGGCCGCTGCAGCGCCTCGCCGGCGGCGATGTCCCGCCGGGCCCCGGCCCCGGGCGGAGACCTGGGGCTCCGGGAGCCCCCCCCAGAAGGGGGACTGTTCACCCCCGCCCCGGGGGCTGCAGCGCCCCCGGGTGGCGGCGGATTCCTGGGGGCGCCCCGAGCCGGGAGACCTGGTCCGGCGGGCCCCGAGAAGGGGAGACCTGTTCAAACCCGGGGGCGCAGGATTCCCCCGGCGGAAAGCGGTCGCGGAAAAAGGGAGACTGGTCTCCGGGGCCACCCCAAAAAAGGGTTGACCTGTTCACCCGGGCCCGGCCTGAGCGCCCCCTCCCCCCCGTACGGCGGTGCCGCCGGGGGCCGGGCCCCCGGCCGGGGGCTTTCCCCGGCCCCCGAAAAAAGGTAGACCTGTTGCCCCGGGGGCCGCCAGGGCCCCTTTTGGCCGGGGCGGATCCCCCTGGCCCGCCGGCGCCCCGACCGGGAGACCTGGTCTCCGGGGGCCCCCCCAAAAGGAGACCTGTTCACCCCACTGGGGGGCCGGGAGCGCCTCCCGCCTGGGGAGGGGATTTTCCGGGGCGGCCGCCCCGGGGGGGCCGGGGAGACCTGGTTCCCGGGGAGCCCCCGAGAAGGGGAGACCTTTCACCCCCCGGGGGCGGGGCTGCCCAAAATTCCCCCCCCCGCCGGCGGCAGACACCCGGGCCCGGGGGGCCGGGTCCAAACGGGGAGAACCGGCCCCGGCCACCCCAAAAAAGGGTTGGGGCCTGTTCACCAAAAGGGCCCGGGCCGCTGCAACCCCCCCTTCCCCCGGAAAGGGGAAAACCGCCCGCCCGGGCCGCCCCCCCGGGAAAAAACCCGGTCTCCGGGGGCCCCCCGAAAAAGGGTAGGCCTGTTCCCACCCCGGGGCCCTGCAAGGCCCTCCCGGCGGGGGTCCGCGGCCCGGCCCGGGGAAAAACCAAATGGCCCGGGGGCCGCCCCAGCCGGGAGACCTGGTCTCCCGGGGGCCGCCCAAAGAAGGGAGACCCTTTTTACCCCGGCGCCACGGGCCGCCAGGGGCCTTCCCCCCGGGGGCGGTGGAAGCCCCGGCCCGACGGCCCCTGGAACCGGGGGACCTGGTCTCCGGCGGGCCTTCCCCCAGAAGGGTAGACCTTTTCACCCCGGGGGGCCCCCTGGCCCTTCAGCGTCCCCGCCGGCCGGGGAGGGGGAAGCCGGGGGCCGGGCCAAACCGGGTGGGCCGGTGGCCCTCCCGGCCCCCCGGGGGCCGCCCAGAAGGGAGACCTTTCCCCCGCGCCAGGGGCCCCTTAAGCGCTCCCCAGGGGCAGGCGGATGCCGCCGCCCGGGCCCGGGCCGGGCCCCGGGGCCGGTGAACCCGGCTCCCGGGGGGACCCGGGGAAGGGGAGACTTGCCCCTCGGGGGCGGGGGGCTTTCAGCGCCCCCCCCCTGCCGGGTTGGGAGGCCGCCCCGGGCCCCGGGGCCGGGTAGCCCGGTCTCCCGGCCGCCCAGGGAAAGGGAGGCCTTTTCACCCCGGGGGCCAGGCTGCCCCGAACCCCGGGGCCCGGGGGCAGGGGATCTCCCGGGTGGGGCCGCCCCGGGGCCGGGAGACCTGCCCCCGGGGCCGGCCCCCCAGAAGGGTAGGAACTGTTCACCCCCCGCCCGGGGGCTGCAGCGCCCCCCTCCGGCGGCGGTTTTGGGGGAGCACCCAGGGAGGGCCCCGGGAGGACCTGGTCTCCCGGCGGCCCCCCAAAAAAAGGGGGAGACCCGTTCAAACCCGGCGCTGCGGGGCCGCTGCGCGGGCCTCCCTGCCTGGGGCCCCCGGGGAAAAAAGGGGGGGGGCCCTTTTCCCCCGGGCCCGGGGCCCCCCAGGGCCTTTTGTGGGGAGGGGTCCGGGGTCCTCATTTGGGGCGCCCCCGGGGAAAAGGGGTAGACCTGTTCCCCCAGGGCGGGGCCCCTGCACCCTTTACCGGGCAGGGGATGTTCCGGGCCCGGGGCCCCCCCCGGGGCCGGGGAGACCTGGTCTCCGGCGGGCCCCCGGAGAAGTGCAGACCTGTTCACCCCAGCTGGGGGCGGTGCAGGGCCTCCCCGCAGCAGGCGGATTCCCGCCCGGCCCGGCCGCCCCCCAGCCAGGTAGACCTGGTCTCCAGCGGCAGCCCCGGGGAAGGGTAGACCCCCACCCCGGGGGCGTGGGCCCCTGCAGGTCCCCCCCCGCCGCGGCAGACGGATTTTCGCCCGGGCCCGGGCCCGGGGGCCCCCAAAAAAGGGTGGGTCTGGTCTCCGCGCTACAAAGAAGGGGGAAACCCGTTCACTGCCGCGCCGGGCCGCTGCAGCTGCCTCCCCTTCCAACGGGGAAAGGGGGATAAAGCCGGGGCCGGGGCCCCCAGCCCCCGGGCCCGGGGAGACATGGTCTCCGGCAGCCGGTTCGCAGAAGGTAGACCTGTTCACCCGGCGCCCGGGCCCCTCAGCCCCCCCCTCCGCCGTCGGCAGGCAGATG